>QODF01000048.1:1838637-1891674 GCA_024372805.1 Oostethus manadensis
GACATTCTCCTTCAGGATTTTTTGGTAGACAGTAGAATTCATGCTTCCATCTATCACAGCAAGCCTTCCAGGTCCTGAAGCAGCAAAACAACCCCAGACCATCACACTACCACCACTATATTTTACTGTTGGTATGATGTTCTTTTTATGAAATGCTGTGTTACTTTTACGCCAGATGTAACGGGACACGCACCTTCCAAATAGTTTAACTTTTGTCTCGTCAGTCCACAAGATATTTTACTAAAAGTCTTGGCAGTCATCGAGATGTTTTTTTTAGCAAAATTAAGACGTGCCTTAATGTACTTTTTGCTTAACAGTGGTTTGCGTCTTGGAAGTCTGCCATGCAGGCCGTTTTTGCCCGGTCTCTTTCTTATGGTGGAGTCGTGAACACTGATCTTAATTGAGGTAAGTGAGACCTGCAGTTCTTTAGATGTTGCCCTGGGATCTTTTGTGACCTCTCGGATGAGTTGTCTGCGCTCTTGGGGTAGTTTTGGGCGGCTGGCCACTCCTGGGAAGGTTCACCACTGTCCCATGTTTTTGCCATTTGTGGATAATGGCTCTCACTGTGGTAATCAGGCCTGGGGGTGGCTACAGAAATTGAACTCAGGTGAGATAAACCACAGTTAAGATATTTTTTAAACCAGGGGAGCAATTATTTTTCACACAGGGCCATGTAGATTTGGATTTTTTTCTCCCTAAATAATAAAAACATTCATTTAAAAACTGCATTTTGTGTTTACTTGTGTTATCTTTGACTAATATTAAAATGTATTTGAAGATCAGAAACATTTTGTGTGACAAACATGCAAAGGAATAAAAAGTCAGGAAGGGGGCAAATAGTTTTTCACACCACTGTAAGTATCTTGGGGTCTTGTCACGGGTGAGGGAAGTATGGAATGTGAGATTGACAGACTAATTGGTGCAGCTTCTGCAGTGATGCAGACTTTGCATCGATGTGTTGTGGTGAAAAGGGCACTGAGCTGAAAGGCAAAGCTCTCAATTTACCGGTTGAGCTACGTTCCTACCCTTACCTATGGTCATGAGCATTGGTTAGTGACCGAAAGGACAAGATCGCGGGTATAAGCGGCCGAAATGAGTTTTCTCCTCAGGGTGGCTGGGCTTTCCCTTAGAGATAAGGTGAGAAGCACTGTCATTTGGGAGAGACTCGAAGTAGAACCGCTGCTCCTCCGCATTGAGAGGAGCCAGATGAGGTGGCTCGGCCATCTGGTTAGGATGTCTCCCGGACGCCTCACTGCGGAGGTGTTCAGGACACGTCCAACCGGTAGGAGGCCTCAAGGAAGACCCAGGACACGTTGGAGAGACTATGTCTCTCAGCTGGCCTGGTAAGGCCTTGGCATCCTCCGGGAAGAGCTGGACGAAGTGGCTGGGGAGAGTGAAGTCTGGGCTTCCCTGCTTAGGCTGCTGGCCCCACGACCCAACCTCGGATAAGCGGAAGAAAATGGATGGATGGTCACTAGATTGAAACTTGATTCAGGACTGAATGCTTGATGCTGTCCTCACCCATACTCTACAGTTGAGTTGACCTTACCTGATTCTCTAATTTGATGCAATGTGTTTCTACAATACACTTTTTGAGTACCATGATACTCCTACACATTATGGACAAAAAAGAATCTTGCTGCAAAATATTACACACAACTACGAGTATGCCTGAACGCCACACAGTGGAGCAGAAAAGAGACAAAGCAAAAAAGTTGTTTGTTGCTCTGTGTGCATTATATGAACAAATAAGTAAGTTTGATGATTTTTTTAATGCATTAAGTGTGTTTAATCTTTAAGATAATTTATGTTGTCTTTCCAATCCCTGCACAGCACATTGGTGAAAATCTGTAATTCTGAGTGGGGATTCCCCTGAAAATTAGGCTTTATCTTTGACTGTACATTTGTACTTTTTTGTACCACTGTAATATACCATAGTAACAGATAATATCATGAGTTGTTATTCAAGTTGTGTCTCAATATGTCCTACCAAATTCAGTGGATATTTTCAAATATGACAGTGTAACAGACTGAAGCAAGTGCTTACTAATATTGACTGTGGTGTATGTAAGGTAACCACTTTAAAATGACCCGGTCCTCTCAGTTGACCTGACCGTGAAGTCACCCTGACTTTTCAAAACCTCACACATGTAGACAGACACACAGCCCCACAAAGAATCTGCCGGTTATCGTATTTTATTTGTGAAAGCCTGTCAGAGTTTTTGTCTGTAGTTACTGCAAATCTGGATAAGTTCATCTACATCGCTGCTATCATACTAGCGCTTTGTGTTTACCCTGCAGTTGATTTTTTTCAGGGAGTCCACTAGATAAGCTAAACAACTGTGCGTCTCTAGTGAAGCTGGTGATGCTAATCAGAATTGATAAGGGCAGCCTTCACGTCACACTATGTCATACAGAAGAGGAAGCATTTATCAGGTTACTCTTGGCATTTAGATAGATGAGTTCAACACTCAGGAACCTCAACGCTCTGCCTTCTGGAATACTGTTTCTTTTCCTAAAGTCAGAATTAATAAAGATTTCTGTCTGATCTCCAAATGAGAGTTTTTTTCCGCCTACAGAAAAAACAGTAGATGGACTAAAAAATAAAAAAAGTCAACATATGCATTATGGAGAATGACTAAAATGTTTCCTTCCACATGTCAAAGGAAATACATTACTTAATGCACACACAATTACACTGCATGCAATTATCACTTGTGTCTTATGTTTAGTATAATTTATTTATCATTATGTACAGGAAGAGTCAAATGGTATGTCTAGCACGTCTGCTGTTTTCTGCTTTAAGGGTAAACAAAAAAACATGTTAATGTTAAAATTATATTTGTCAAAATCCTTATTGAAGTAAAGCAGATACTTTATGAAACAATATTGTATTTTTATACATAGGTGTGTTTTAGCATAGTCTGAATTGTGGTCTACACAATACAGATGGACATTTACACTGGTTTTACAGTGACTTATGAGGCATATGTAAAGTGGAACTGCAGTCATTAAAACAGGAGCTTGTCAGTAGTAGTTCACGTAACCTTTTGTCTCCTTGCTGAAACCAAGCTATCACAGCACAGCCTGTGATGCATCCTCTCAGTCTCCTATTCTCTTATTCTTTTTCTTGCCGCCTCACTCTTGTCCCCCCTCAGGCCCTGGGTGATGGCAGCAACAGCAGTAGGAAGCCCACCCCTCCCCTCCGTGGTGACCTTTGCTTCCATTGTGGAGGAGGAGCGGAAGCAGGAAGCTGCACTAATCCGCAGCCGAGAGAAACCGCTGGCACTCATCCAGGTAACGGGGCTTGACTGTGTGTGGCAGTGCTTTAACACACTCACACGCACACACTTTCTTTCCACACAGCATACACCTTCTTTCCTTACCTCAGTGGCAGACATTCTTTTAACCCTGCTGTTTGTCATGATCAAAGACTAGTGGTATCATTCATCTATGAGTTTTACCACTTTTTCTTTTCATCCTCAGAGTGTCTTTGGTTTTACGGGCCCTAGTATCCTCAAATATGTCTCCTTTCCCTGACGTTCTTTTTTTTTCTTCCTCCTAATAGATTGAAGAGCGAGCTATCCAAGATCTACTGTTTTATTACAAGGCACATGACAACCCAGATGAGCTGATCTTAGTGGAGAGAGCCTCCTCTGGTCCCATGGCAGCTCCGATATGGAACAAACACTGATTACTCCCAACTCCATACTGGTGACGTCAGAGAATTATTGGCACTTTTGTGCTGACCCCATGCTCTCACATTTAGAAATCGATGCTATTTTGTGCGCAGTGTTTTGATCAGTTGCTCATTGTAATTATACTATGGGTTACTGACTAAATGTAGTCCTCTAATGCTAAATGTGGCCCAGCATAGACACTTTGAGGATTACTTTTTTTTGTTAGTTCCCATGTCCTAACAGCTTTCCAATTGATATTCTAATGGTAAATTGCCAAAGAAAATGAATGGAGATGATGGATGTTCAAATAATTGAAGTGCCAACTACAAAGTGGCAGTATGCAAGTTTTTTTTTTCCACCGGGATTTTTGTAGATTCAGCTAAATAGTTGATTTGCTGTGATGTTATGATCTGTTGACATCTAAAGTGGTGGTGTGTCCATAAACAGTGTTGAATGTTTAAAGCTGGCTTCCACCCCTCATATTTAAATGAGGCTGCCGGTCCGTTATTGAGGTTTGGCAGCTTCTTTTTAATTTCATTTTTTGTTCTTAATGTCATTGAAGGAATTTCTGGGAGCCAGTATGGGCAATATAGGTATTACTTGGAATATATCTAATATCTAGTCTGTGTGATTTGGGGGGAGGGGGGTAATAGAGGCTACCGTATGAAAAGGCCTTGCAATAAAGTATTGCACCTTTGCAATGACCCAATGTATGTGGTTGTGTGATTAGAACACAGTAAGCAATGTGAAAACAGTAACATCTTTATCATCCTTAAAGTATTCCCTTACCGCTTTCCTTTTTGTTGCAGAATCTTTGTCCTTGACTAAGAAATGGCTGCCCCTTGATAAGTTAGCTGCCCTGCATGAGCCACCGCTCATTAGCACAACTTAGCTTCTAATTGACTCATTGAACACATCGATGACACATTCGAATACAGCATGTGGAAATTCCAGTATTTTATTGGCCGTAATTACAGGTAGAGCATCACATAAGAAGTCTGAGTGAGACTGATTGTGAGGGAAATATTAATTGTTAATTAGCGGCTATTTAGCTGTAGTCGTTTTTTCATCACACCATCATAGAATAACAAGTGCAGACATCGTGGTATATGTGTGTGTGTGTGTGTGTGTATATATAGATATATTACACAAATATATATTACACACACATATATATGTGTATATATGTATACGTGTGTATATATATGTGTATATATGTATACGTGTGTATATATATATATATTTATATTATATACGTATATATGTGTGTACGCGTGTATATACACGCGTATATACACACGTGTATATATTTATGTATATGTGTGTATATATATACGTATAAGTGTGTATATATACACGTATACGTGTATATATATACGTATACGTGTATATATATACGTATACGTGTATATATATACGTATAAGTGTGTATACATACACTTATACGTGTATACATACACGTATACGTAAGTGTATACATACACGTATACGTAAGTGTATGTATACACGTATACGTAAGTGTATGTATACACGTATACGTGTATATGTATTACACATACATATGTATACATATAGATACACATTTTTCTGTGTATAGAAAGAATCCCCAGATTTCACACCAGGGGTGTCAAACTCGTGCCATGGAGGGCCGAGACCCTGCAGGTCTTCTTTCTAGACGGTCACTGAAGCAGGTGATTTTAATGATCAACACCTCCTTCGAGTTCAAGGAAGGAGCTCATTAATTAAAGCACCTGCTTTAGTGACTGGCTGGAAGGAAAACCTGCAGAGTCTCGGCCCTCCATGGCACGAGTTTGACACCCCTAATCTGCACAGACTTGATTGAACTCTGTTATTCCATAGGTGCCCCTCTTTAAAGAAAAATAAGTTATGGCAAAGGGGCCTCTCATCGCTACAAAAAGATAAGGCAAGGTTGCCCATTTTTGCCCTGCAGCTTATATTTTTAATTGTCTTTTGGCATATTCTGAAAAAAATATAAATTTATTATTATACAGTATTGTTCAATATTACACATAACTAAAAGCTAAGAATTCAAGGATTTTTTCAAACAGCTTAACATATTCTGTCCAACACCAGATTAGTTTAAACATTTTTAAATGTAGAAAATGTATCAAAGTAGACCCCTCTGCATCGCTGTATTATTCAGAATGTGTCCTCAGTGGAAAAAAGTTTGGACATACCTGTCTTAACGGATATGGTTAAGAAATTATGTTTAAAAAAAACAGACAAAAAAAAAACAAGAAAAGCCTTGGTTCTCTCACTTCAACTTGGATTTTTTTCTTTATAGACTGGAATAGAGAAGGTGTCCAGCCTTCAAAGGTAACTAACCTTTTATTGTGTTAGGGTGTGCACATGGTTTTGAGATGGTTTAAAGGAGGACATTGCACACAATCTGTCTGTAGGGAAATGGGGGAGGACAGACCCTTGGCCATCTTTCCTGCCAACCAGATGGGAAAGTTGTGCAGCCATTCTCCAAACTGTGGGGATAACGTCTCTATTATTTATGGGCAAAGGGCGATGGTCCAGACACAATGAAACAACTTCCTACCTGCCCTGAAGTGAATCGTGCCAAGGCAAGATTAAAATCAAACTCTCCATTTATTCAGCCTGACTCTTTGGATTTGGCAAATGTAAATATAATTCATGCTAAAGCGATACAGTCAAGGACGCAATGGAAATGAGTGAATGGAAAAAGTCAGTCAAACTCATAAAGGTTGTTGCCAGGATTTTACAGAAGCTACAGGCCTGAACCTGGGTCACTTGCAGGTTGCAGGGGTCAAGGATGAACCTCTTACAGTGGGTACAGAAAGTAATCAGACCCCTTTTAAATGTTCCACTCTTTGTGTCATTGCAGCCATTTGCCAAAATCCAAAAAGTTCATTTTTTTCTCATTAATTTACACTCAGCACCCCATATTGGCAGAAAAAAACAAATGTAGAATTTTTTGCAAATATATTAAAGAAATATTGAAATATCCTTTGTCCTTTTCCTCATCTCAGTCAGACGGAGGTACAGATTCATCTTGGCTTCCAAGTCCCACAGTATTTAGTGCACAAGGAGACAGTTATCTTTGGATTACCTGACCTCTCCATGACCGTCGTTCTACTGGCAACTTGTCAGAGATCATTAGGGTTTTAGGCAGTCTTTCACTCTCATGAATGCTACCTGAATGTCCATTCTGGAACTTAGTGATGGTTGCTCTTGGTGTCAGTTTGCTGTCAGTTTGACGTTTGTTTGATCACTGCTGGTTACTCAGCTGGTCAATCCTGGATCTGATTGTGAGGTGTTGTTAGGAAAAGTGGCGGTGGGTGTGAGTTCCGCTAGTTAGTTTGATGTGCGCTTTTCTGATTATAAGTTTGTTTGCACCATGGCGGAGGTCATTATTGTACTTTGCAGCCTCCTCGTGGGAAAGCTTTCACCAGGTCACCATGCGTGATGCCACGCCAGGTTTTAGGGTCTGAATGTGGCACTTATTCATGTTGATTTTGAGGTTGTGTTTGACAATTTGGTGGTAAAAAAAATTAGCAAGGCAGGATCACATGACGAGTTCATCTACGCTGTTTGGCAGTGATGAAGAAGATGCTACTAGCTTCTTATTAGTGCATTGATCCTCCCAACATATTCTAAGGAACCTCTGACATGTAGAAAAAATATTCATATGCTGGCCATTTTGTGGTCCAGGTTTCTGAGGGGTGGGGCGCACCGCTGCTTTTTAGACCAAGATTTTGGTCCTTGCCAAGAGGTCATGGTTCTCAAATTCTTTTTTTCTGAGCCTTGGGAAAACTTCTCTGGCACAGCGTTCAATGACAGGATACTGCCAAAGTATGGGAAGGTGTCCACATTTTCCAATCTGGGGTTTTCAGTGGCGATGTTTTGAGGCAAGGCCTAGGTGCCATTACTTGGTGGTGGTTGGTTAAGGATGTGAGTCATTTTTATGTTGATAGTCAGACAAAGCAGTTAGTGTTCTGCAGATCCTCTTCTGGGAGTGCTGCAAGGGCATTATTGTTTGGATACTGCAGCTCTGTGATAAAAAATGGTGTGATTCAACTTTTTGGACTAAATCTGTTGAGAAATTGCCCGACTCTTTTGTACATAATTTGCTCTTCTGGAGTAAGGTGTATGGTGTTTGGGCAATGACACATCCCTGTTTGACTCAATTCTCCACCGTGGAAGCTCTGTTCTATTTCAACTGCCGTTGAGTACAGTGGCAGACATGTTGTCATGCAGCAGTGGCAAGATATAAAAATAAAGTTTCCTCCGCAAATTTCTCATAATTAGTCAGAGGGGCTGATGGTTCCCTCTGTCAAAAGGCTATGAAGGCCATGTAGTGTGGTTGACATTGTTGTAACTTTTTTTTTTCTGTAATTGGCAAGCAGACAACATCCACTTTGGGACTCAGGAAGAATGCTTTTTTACGAGGGGTGTAAGGCTGTTGCTAAAACCAGCGGTACGGCTTTCTCTGTGGTGGACAGAAGTGAGATGCTTCCGTAATTCCCGCAGTACGCTTTGTCACCCATTTGAAAAAAGTGTATGACCAAGGCATCCCTAGGTTGTGCACTTGGGTATCTACAAAACCTTTTCTATCTCCAGAATTGGGTCTGCTGGGTCTCCAGGGCTTTCTTTGTTGCATTTTCCTAATTTGTAATTAGACAGCCCACTTTTCTTTGGAATAAGATAGTCTTTTAACCTTAAATTGGAGCTAGTTTTGCCAGATGATCAAAGTGCGTTTTGGTGTCGTTTGATGGCTGGTTGGACAGCTCTGCACTAAAAGCCGAGCTTTTGTTAGTAGGTGGTCAGCGCGACTAAGTCCATTTGATTTTGCCTTTTGTGGACATGACTGAGCGAATTAGAATTAAAGTGATTTCACAGTTGAATCATTACTCAGTGGCAATGTCCACACGAACATGGATACTTTTGCACGAACACGGATATTTTTGCACATTTCTCCCACTGCCCTTGCCCTTCAGCCAAACAAGTGGAGTTGTAAAAGAAGTCTATCCACAAAGACCTTCACCGGTTGTGCAGTGTGAGTTAAGCAGTCAATCTACACTTGTGACAGTTGATAGTCTGATGGAGTTCCAATGAAAGAGGAACCATCCGAATGTGTTGAATTGAAGGTGCATTTGTATGAATGTTCATTTTCAGCAGTTATTTGATTTCCAGATAAAGGAATATTTGGATCCAGTGAATGCACGTTGACAGCAGATGCAAACCTGAAGTTCCAAATTTACAGCATGTCTGTCACATCTATTAGTCTTTCAAGTGCTTTAGCAGTTTTTAACTCAATCGCTGTCTGTGGAGCTGCAGCCTGCGAGCTTCCAAATATCTTACTGGGTGAGATGGGTCTCCCTATCTACCTGTGAAACATGATCTTCTCAGTAACCTTTAAGCTTTAATCTGCAAGAATAACATGAAACCAAACACACCACCCTCACTGAGCTCAACAAATAAAATAAAGGGGTCCTCTGTGTTGGATTGATTACTGCAGTTGATTCTCTCCAGAGACCCCCCACACTATTTTCTTGACAGTGCAGTGATTATGCAGATATGTGTTTCTTGCTATTTTCCAAGCATTTTGATTAAAAGCAGGAAGGGAATGACATTATTGTCAGTCATACGGCTGGTATACTCAACTGCAGCGAGATGAGCTTACGGAAAGCCAGGAAGAAAAAAAAAAAAAGTCAACCTGGAATTCCTGTTATGTCTGTGAAAGGAGACTATAGGGACATAAATGAGTGGATCTTTGTCTTGAAGTAATGCACTCAATCATGTTTTCTCATGCAGTTGTCACCTTTAGTGGGGCCCTAGATGCTTTGCAAACATTTCTGACTGTTTTTGATCAAATATAACATGCGTTTATTAGATGTTTACTTTGGATCACATCACTAATAGGTAAAAATCAGATGTTGACTTACCGCTGCCCATTGGCTCATTCTTCCATATTGGAACAACAGAAGAAGAAGAAGCTACACTGCCAAACTCAATGTGAAATATAAGAGTGTTTGGTTGTTTGCGTCCTTGTGACGGAGATCAGGTATTTTCAATGATTAAGATTAAGTAATATCAAGTTTGATTTTTTTTTTCTTTTTAAAGTAGACCTATTATTCTCATTTTGGGGCATTTGTATTAAGTTTTGGACTTCTCTAGAGCAACTATTATGATAACCCGCACAGAAAGCATTCCAGATTTTCCAGACTTTACTCCTTTTCCAGCAGCGTTTCCTTGGGTTTTCTGCCTCCCGCCAAAATGGACTGTGTAATTTACTGTGCCATCGGCCCTTCTCCAGGTACGCCTCCTGCTGAGCCCACTGCGCTGTGATTGGTCGCGCTCCCAAGGACTTCCGGACAGTGGCCGAACCTCACTTTCTTATTCTGACGGTACAAGAGTTGATAGTAAACGGCAATGTATCTTTTTTAAATGTCCGCTTTTAACAGCTATTAGCAGCTCCAGACATTGGTGAGCTTGTAATTTACATGCATGCAGGTAAATTACCCTCTATAATGCTACACAGGCCCGCTTTTGTACAATTACTTACAGCTTTCTCTGCTGACTCAGAGTTTGGGCAGAGCATGCCTACAGCGTGTACCTCAGCATGCCCGCACAAGGATGTCCGGGTTTTGTGACATCTTCATGTTGGGGGGGAAAAAAAACCCTCTGTGAAACACAGCGTGCCGAGCCATCCAAAACTGCTTTCAGGGCTCACTTCCAAATGCACAAAGCTCATTATCTGATGCATTGGCATCATTTAACACAAGAATACAGCATTGTAACAACATTAATAGGTCTGAAAAGTGGAATTTAAATTCTAAATCTAGGTGTCCAAATTTGTTCAAACTAATCCATACTGAAAAGTCAAATAATTCAGATGCCATTTTGATATTGTGGTTGGTACTTCACAGCTCAGTTGTCATGGCAATCTTGACATTGTACAAGTCTTCTTGGGTCTTCTTGATGACTCACTAAAGCTTGGGAAAGTAGGAAAAATCACATGGGGGCAGGCTGGGTAAATAGGGATGTTGCTCCACTGTGGCAATGTTGTTTTGGGGCTACCTACTCACAATGCTTAGAGCAACCTTCTTTCCTTTTTACAAGTTTCATGTAGATAGATATGTGAAGCCACGAGAAGCAGATGAACTCTTTTTTTTAAAATGTACACTAACCAGATTAATCACTGTTATTATGTTTTTATAGCTACATGGCAAACAGGTTACCAGTAGGTGCAGTAGATTCTCAGAAAACAAGACCCAGCATTCATGATATGCACATTCTTAAGGCTGTGCAATTGGGCAATTAGTTAAAAGGGGGTGTTCAAAAAAAAAAGCAGTGTCTATCACAATCACAAAACTATTTTGTACAATTTTTAGTTTCTAGGATTTGGAAATCCTGTCAATCACTAAACTAATATTTAGTTGTGAAGCAGTTTTAAAAAACTGTGGATTGTATATCGGTATGGCATGGAGTCAACCAACTTGTGGCACCTTTCAGCAGTTATTCCACTCCAAGATTCTTTAACAACATTCCACAATTCATTAACATTTAACATTAACATTTCATGGTTTTGCTTCAGAAACAACATTTTTGATGTCGCAGCACAAGTTCTTCATTGGATTATGGTACGGGGATGGGCTGGCCACTCCATAACTTTAATTTTGCTGGTTTACTAGTGTGTTTGGGTCCTTGTCTTGTTGAAACACTCATTTCAAGGGCATGTCCTTTTCAGCATGACCTTCAAGTATTGTGACATATGCAAACTGATCCATGATCCCTGGTATGTGATAAATGGGCCCAACACCATAGTAGGAGAAACATGCCCATATCATGATGCTTGCACCACCATGCTTCACTGTCTTTACTGTGTACTGTGGCTTCGAATTCAGTTTGGGGGTCGTGTGTTACAATCTGTCTGCGGCCCTTGGACCCAAAAAGAAAAATTTTACTCTGATCAGTCCGCAAAATGTTCCTCCATTTGGCAAATTGAAACCTCTTCTGCACATGCCTTTTTTTTTACAAAGGGGCTTTGCAGGGGATTCTTGCAAATAGATTAGCTTCACACAGATGTCTTCTGTCACAGCATTTTGAGATAACACCATCTTCAATCATCCTGGAGCTGATCATTGGCTGAGCCTTTGCCATTCTGGTTATTCGTTGATCCATTTTGATAGTTGTCTTCTGTTTTTCTGTCTGTGTCTCTGTTTTTTCCTCTCCATTTGAATACATTTTTAGCAGATTTCATTTTTTTTTTTTTTTTTACGATGCTGACTTTTTTACTATTGCATTGGGTAGGCTGTAATAAGGACATTATAGGTGATGATAAACAGGTCACATTTCACACCAATGGACAAATTATAGTCTCCAGTTGACCAACATGCGTGTTTTTGGAATACGAGAAGGAAGGAAAGAAACCCCGAGAAGACCGTCACATACAGTGAGGGGAAAAACTATTTGAACCCCAGCTGATTTTGCCACCAAGTACTGAAGCACGTTTTTCGAAGGGATCAAATACTTATTTCCTTCATGGAAATGCAAATTAATTCATAACTCTTTTTGAAACGCATTTTTCTGGATTTTTTTTTGTCATTGTTGTCTCTCAGAGTTCAAATAAACCTACCATTGAAATTATAGACTGATCATTTCTTTGTTAGTGGGCAAACTTACAAAATCAGCTGGGGTTCAAATATTTTTTTCCCTCACTGTATATACATACGAACTTCACACAAAGATATTAAAACCCTCAATCTCCTGTCTGTGAGCCTGACATGCTAACCACTAGACCACTGTGTGGCCCGGAAACTGTTACGTATATATAATTTAGAAATATTTTGTACATTCCATAGTTCAAGCAGCTGTGTGGTTTTAGCCACTATTCTATGAAATGACAGTGAAAGACATCACATATCCCAAGAAGATTTTTTGTGTGTCCTATAAATGCTTCCTTCCATTTTGTGACACAATTACTATATCTCTACATTTCAGGCATTTCCAACATAAAGCATATGTGTATACCTGTTTGTTTTGGGTTTGTACTTCTCTTTTACAGTTTTATGAAATCGCGGAGGTGCGGTCAATTCATAGCAAGCATCACGCTACACCTGGGAAACACATTGAAGAAGTTGCATTCCGTATTTTGTCGCTGATTAATAGTTCCATGTACATTTCCAGATGTGGAATCCAATTTCAGTGTTTTGGGATTCACCTGAATATCACACGTGATAGAAAAGTATGAGTACAAAAAAAAGAACATAAGATAAACGTATCCGCCCTGAAATTAACAGGTGAATAGGTCAAGTCAGGTGTCATATTTGCTCCAGCTTTCTTGTGTTCCTTAGCAGTTCAGGTTCTATCCCAGCTGGTTTGGGATGCAATGTGGGGTACAGGTGGACACAATACAGGCAACCATTCACACCTGCAGGCAATGTGTATTATTGTAGTATCTAGCTGCTCACCTGCTACGCTCATTGATGAAGTACTTACTTTAACTTTGGTATTTTACAACGAACGTAGCGGGACGTGTGTGGCAGTATCTCAGCAGAGGTCCTGTATGGGCCACGGAGATAAGCGGATAATCAGGCTTTAGAGACCTGAGTGCTTGTTAGTGACGCAGAGCTTTACACTGCCAAATAGAGATGCTCAGACCTTGCAGTGTTGCTGCACACCTCTCACACTTTACATTAATGTAGCACAGACATCTGGAAAGGACACAGCATTTAAGTTCTCTCCTGAGAGCTTGGTCACCCAGTTGCACATCACAGTTATATTGCGGCAGGACCCAACCCAGCCTGTAGGAGGCGATACCACAACATTTGTGGGTTCAATGTTTAGTCCAGGGGTGTCCAAACTTAATCCACTGAGGGCTTCATACTGTAATCATATTTTAATTTTGTAAGACAGGCTAAAAGCAACCCATGTACAGTAGATGTGATAGGACATTGCCTATAGGTGGCAAAGAATATTATCGTTTCAACATTTTCTCATTATTTTCAAACTTTTTGCTCTTTTCCCCTCTTTTTTTTAAATGTTTTTATAGATTTCATAAATGTTTTCATTTTAGATTGCACCACTAACAAATGAGCTTGGGCCTCCCGTTGGACACCCCTGGTGTGTTTTAAGGTAATAGTGATGCACGCCATCTTTGTGTTTACTTGGGGAAAGGAACATATGTCAGTGGTCCATTGACAAATTCGAGTGTACAGATGCCCCTTGTTTATTGCAGTTAATTGGTTCCAGACCCGACCATAATTTATTTTTTGCGAAGTAGGATACAATACTAATAAATTTCATAGGTACATAATAAAAAACCTGTTTGCAACTTTCTAAATATGTTTTTCTTTTACCATTATTGGAGCCATGTAGATATGAAATAACACCCCTATAGCTATTATTCTTTGGTCACACTACATTGCTCAACTGTAATGCGCAGGCTATATTAAAGGGAAACGAGAAAGGCCGTGGCTTTAAGCATAGCATGCTGGTGAGCTGACTAGTTAGCCTCCTATGTATTTAATCAAAAATTATGAAAGGGTTACAAATGAAGTGGGGAAGGGCAAAGTAAGAAGCCAAAAACTTACCACTTCCACACTGAACGGGAGAAGAACTTCTTTCATTATGTCGGCCATACCATGACATGTATTGCGTGAAGGTAATGCAATGTCATGTCTAGTCTCATCAATGTTTTGTGTCATAACTGACGCCTAGTGAGCAGAACATTACATAGGACTTGTCTTTCAAAATTTTTTTACTAAAAGGCCATAGTAAACCACAAAACAGCAACCATTTATTAATTCATTCATTATTTTTTAAATAAACGGTTCTATTTGATTTTGGTGTGATGTAAACTAATAAGATGATGAGAAATGGGGGGCCTAAAAATAGTTTTTGTCAACCACTGCAGTATAGTATTTTAAGTTTGGGCAATAATGACAATTTTGGTATCAATTTGATAGCAAGTAACGAGAATGCCAGCATCGCTGAGAGTGATATCGATATTTTTTTTAATATTTTTTCAAGCTAGAATGATTTTGTCATTAATTTGTCAATCAAAATGGATGGATGATTACTAAAGCCACAAGACTAATATTTAGGCACAAAAACAACAAAGTATAAACTAAACAGTACCAGCAATGTAATAAAATGAACAACACAGCACTTAAAAAACGGATACTGCCTTTGGGATCGGCATCTGTATCGATTGTAATGTAACGTGGGCAGGTAACAGTTAACTCCGCGACCAGTAGGGGGATATATGGCGTGAAAAGGACAACAGGAAAAGCAAATCGGAGGTCAAACGCGCACATGTTGCTTGTTGGCAGAAGGGAGAAGAAGTAAAAAAAACGTGCAAAGCTGTCGCTTTGGAGGACGCACGCTTCTTCTCGCGGAGCGCCGATGGTGATTGGGAGAAGTGCGCCAAAGTGCTACGCAACGAGCCGCTCATTCATGCAAATTGATCAAATCATAGGCGTGCCTTTCAGCGATGGAGCCGGAAAAGCACAGCAGCTGCTGGATCATAAGGCACTTTCAAAGACTGTGATGCACACTGCTCGGACTGGAGCGCTGGGGTCGGTCTTTGTGGGCCACAGCTGAACGTCTCGTCTTCTTCTCTTGATTGCACTTCGTCTCCTCGCTGCAGGCTCCTCTCGGATCTGCAGGTCACTTGTTGCTAGATCCATATTTTGGGGCTTCGCCGCCAACTGGGACTTTTTGGTTTCAAATGCGGAGATTCGATGCACATCCAGTCACTCCGCGGAACTGAGTTCGTGCGTAATTACGCATTTGCTCTCGTTTCTTTTTGACTAAATAATTAAGGCATTTCGCGGCATTACAATGTCAGGGGGCGACGATAGCTCCACTAGCATCCGTCTTCCTGCAACAGAAGGCGGCAGCGTCAGTGTCTTGAGCTGGGAGCAAGTGCAGCGCCTGGACGCCATCCTGACGGAGACCATCCCGATCCACGGACGGGGGAACTTCCCCACGCTGCAGATGCAACCCCGGCACATTGTCAAAGTAGTGCGTAGCAGGATGGAGGAGAAGGAGATCCGCGTCCGGGACGTCCGGTTAAACGGCTCCGCAGCCAGCCACATACTGCATGAAGACAGCGGACTGGGCTTCAAAGACCTTGACCTCATATTTTGTGCAGATATGAAAGGAGAGAGTGACTTCCAGATTGTGAAGGACATTGTTCTGGACTGTCTACTGGACTTTTTACCCGACTGTGTGAATAAAGAGAAGATTACCCCCTTAACTTTAAAGGTAGGCTGACACCAGACTTTGGGCCAGTTGTTTTGGGGGTGGGGGGTAGTTTTACTTCTATCATGTGCCGCAAGGACTCCCCAGTCCTCACTTTGAACTCCGCTGACCTGCACAAATACTCGGTAGTTTTTTGTTTAATTGAAATGTGGTATGATTTAATTGTACTGGGGTTAACGGCCAGGGTGGGCCAGCTCAATGTGCAATTAGATGAGTTTGGCCGTAGTAAAGAGTGCCTAAGAGGATTGAGCTAAACCAATTTGGAAGGTAACCCGAGCTCAGCCGGCTAGATCTCATATCCCAGCACATTCTTTGCTTTTAATTAAGGGGGTCAGGACAGGCGTATTAATGACAACTTTTCAGCCAGAAATAACTTGTGTTTGAAACACTGACATTCTGTTTGCCTCACGCAGGAAGCCTACGTGCAGAAGATGGTCAAGGTGTGTAACGACTCGGACCGCTGGAGCCTCATCTCTCTCTCCAACAATCGGGGCAAGAACGTGGAGCTGAAGTTTGTGGACTCTCTTCGGCGTCAGTTTGAGTTCAGCGTGGACTCTTTCCAGATCAAGCTGGACTCCTTGCTGCTCTTCTACGAGTGCTCAGAGAACGCCATGGCTGCCACGTTCCACCCCACCATCATGGGCGAGAGTGTGTTTGGCGACTTCAGCCAGGCCCTGGATCACCTACGTCACAAGATCATCTGCACCCGGAATCCGGAAGAGATCCGCGGCGGAGGCCTGCTGAAGTACTGCCACCTGCTAGTGAGGGGCTTCCAGGCCGCCTCAGAGTCCGAGATGAAGTCGCTTCAGCGTTACATGTGCTCACGCTTCTTCATTGACTTCCCTGACATCGGAGAGCAGCAGCGCAAGCTGGAGTCCTACCTTCAAAATCACTTTGTGGGACTGGAGGACCGCAAGTATGACTACCTGATGACCCTCCACGGGGTGGTCAACGAGAGCACGGTGTGCCTCATGGGACACGAGAGGCGGCAAACCCTAGGGCTCATAGCCATGTTGGCGGTGCGCGTTCTGGCAGAGCAGAACGTCATTCCCAACGTGGCCAACGTCACCTGTTACTACCAGCCTGCTCCATATGTGGCGGACGGCAACTTCAGTAACTACTACATAGCACAGGTCCAGCCGGTGTTTGCCTGCCAGCAGCCTGCCTACTCCACCTGGCTGCCCTGTAACTGAAAAAGAAAAAGAAGCAGGGGGAGGAAGGCACAGTGATTTTTTTTTTTGAACAGGAGCGTAGGTGCCATCTCAAACTTGACAGCTGACAGCAAAGCGGTCTCTTTTTTTTTTAAATGTTTTGCATCAAAGCTTGGGTTTGTGTTCATACATCGAGTATGAATGATAGATAACAATATCATCGGCTCAATGTGAATATCTCACACCAACCTTGCAAATGTGGGGACTTAGGCAGTCGGCAGAGCTGTCACTCAGTCAGGAAGTGATTAGTGCAGCATATTCTGCAAATACTCCCTTGCTAACTGTGGGTGAACTCTATTAGGGCAGTCTGGGAGAACACATTTGGTTATTAAATTCACATCTCCTTTGCATTTGGGTATAAATATGGTTGTTACAGACCAAAGATTTTACAATAAAACCCTGTTTTTATAGGGAACATTACATATGAAGCGCTATACTATCTATTTGTGTAAGTGAATGTGTGTTTAAGTGCCTATTACCTTTCAGAAAGATCAGGCCATGTGATTATTTTTTTTAATGCGAATTAGCACCAGGAAGACTTGTGAATGTGTGAGAAAAATTGTGAACAGACTGGAGCATAAAAGTGGGTTTGCTGG
Source organism: Oostethus manadensis (assembly GCA_024372805.1). NCBI lineage: Eukaryota > Metazoa > Chordata > Actinopteri > Syngnathiformes > Syngnathidae > Oostethus > Oostethus manadensis. The sequence goes on from QODF01000048.1 coordinate 1,856,383, forward strand.
ATGATAGTAGCAAATATTCGATGTTTTAAAATTGTGTGCATTGATTTTACGTTTGAAAATAAAATGAGAGGCAAACCATACAATCATTAATATAACAACACCGTCAGAAAACCTGCAAGTTGCATGTATATTTTGAAGGGAATGCGCCTCTGTTGTTGAAAAATATGCTCATAGTTCACACAGGTCAGAGCCACTTTGATATTAAGTGCAAATGCACGCATTTTTATGGGGAGCTATAAAAGTCTTTATGGCAGACATCTGTCATCAAATGGACACACACTTCAAACACCATCAAACAGACCTTCTGTGGAATTGTGACAGCCTCTTTGGTGGTGCTGCAAAGCGATGGAAAAAGAGAGTGTGTTCATATGCTTCCTGCTTGAAGAATATTTGCCTTGAGACCTCAGATGATGAGACACTATTTGCTGTAGCACCTTGACAGGGAATTCCTCAGCTGCTGCTCAAGAGCTCCAGCTAGGCTTGCCTCTGCAGACGCTCTGTTGAGGACTCAGAAAATACCAAATATTTCGGTGACCAACTGGAAGCCCTCACATTGATTAAGACCATTTGTTGATGTGTTCGTGTACTCAAACATGCTGTTTTGTTGTGGAAAAAGACGGCCGTGAGATTAAAAAAACACGAGTGAGAAGGAAATGGGAGAGATAGGTGCAGCTGGTGATGGGGTTTATCTTTCTAGAGCTGCCATGCTACACTCTGTCTTGGTTCGCCGAGCGTTTTCATTTATGAGGGTGGGGGGGGTCCCAACGGTTGTGCTATGTTTTTATCATCTGAAAAGAAGCAAAAGATAACAATGACACACAGTCACATCAGCTATAGAATGTGTTACGCTTGTGCTGTTGCTGCTATGAATTGTCTTGAAAGCTCCCCCCTCTGCAGAATGTCAAGCAATTTTGTACATATATGAATACATGCTTCAGCTTTGCCAACTCACCTACGCTTTAGCCTTTCCTGCTGGTGTGTAGAAAAAGTGAATCATGACTTTTGAAGAGCACAACCAGGCCAAAACTGCTATAAATCCTCTTCATCATTCTTCTCTTTCTTCTTCTCAGTGATTGTCATTGTTGATTGTGCAGGCATTGTATTGCCTTTTTAAAATCTGTTAGTGATTGTGCCTATCAATTAGAGATTGTGGATTACTGCATTGGCTTGTATGCGTCAGCTCACGTATTTTCCTCATGATGCAGTCTTTTACAAAACACACAGGGAAAAGAAAGGTAAAGATCCTTGTCTTGTATGTATATTTTTATGAGTGTTATTTTTTTATATATGTAAATGTATCAGAGACTGCACATGATGCAGCGCTATAGAATCTGTGATTGGGCTTCAATGGATTTGTTCTCAACAGCATTTTGCTATCTTGTCAAGTGTCCAGTGGGTCAAGAGTTCAAAGATGTTTTCATCAATAAAATATATGAAAGTGACAGTAAAGGTCTCATGTCGTGCTTTTGACTTTGGTCTCAATTCCGACAACAACATAAAGATGAAGTTTGTACTTATACTTATAATATATATATATATATATATATATATATATATATATGTTGTCCTCGATTGTATACAGTAGTGGACAGTACCCCGCCTACCACCCAAAGTCAGCTGGGATAGGCTCCAGCATACCCGTGACCCTAATGAGGATAGGCGGCATCGAAAATGGATATATATATATATATATATATGTACATGTACACATATATATCTACATATATATATACTGTATATATACAGCTTGTACACATATATGCGTGTGTAAATACTGTATGTATATATACCGCTCGCATCATCACAACCACATCTCACCAGTCCTACGACAGCTCCACTGGCTCCCCATCACACAACGCATTCACTACAAAATCCTTCTGCTCACATTCAAAGCCATACACCACCTCGCCCCCCCATACCTGAGCGACCTCCTTCATATTGCCACAGCCGCTCGGTCACTCCGCTCCTCCTCCTTTCTCCAGCTCACTGTACCCCCGGCCCGCCTCGTCACCATGGGGAGTAGAGCTTTCAGTCGCTCTGCCCCCCAGCTCTGGAACACCCTCCCCTCTGACCTCCGCAACTCTGACTCTCTTCCACACTTCAAAACCAAACTCAAAACTCATCTGTTTAGAAAAGCTTATGCACTGTGACCATAACTGTCTTTTTATCATGTATTTTTAATTGTATTTTATGTTTTTAATTGTTTTATTGTATTTTTCACTATGTAAGGGGACCTTGAGGGCCTTGAAAGGCGCCTAACAAATAAAATGTACTATTATTATTATTATTATGTATATATATGTGTGTGTATACAGGGTGATTGAAAGCTAATTCCCTATTTTAAAATACTTTATTCATATTTATTTTTTAATGTGTTATAATATTTTTCTCAATTTTTTCTGTATGTTCCATGATGTATGGGCCATGACTTTTGAAGAACATGAAAGGCTGTATATATACAGTATATACAGTATATAATGTACAGTATATACATACACCAACATGCGGAGAGGGGAAAAAGACCCTAAAGTATCTTGAAGCTCACTGGTTGACCCTTTTGCATAGTTGCAGAATTTCTTCTTCAGGAACTCATCAAACAGATCCATAGATTACTGCACCATCAATCGTAATGTGCTGGACAGCTCTCTGTACAGTAGAGCCCCTATTTGCTTTGCACACCAATGAATACCAGGGGTGTCCAAACATTTTCCACCAAGGCCCGCAGACTGAAAAATTAGAGGATGAGATGCCCACTTTTGTATTTTTGAAACCAACGCATGTAGATATGCAGAGACATTGTTATGTTTAAAGAAAAAAAAAGCCTGCATCTAACGACAAACAAAGATAAACACAAAGCATGTCATTAGTATTTTTACAGTTACAATGATATTTTTTTGCTTTTAATTTTTTTTACAAATATTTTAAATTTCTTCCTGTACATTTTTTCTTGTAATATTATGACTTTATTCTCATAATATTTTAACTTTGTTATCATAACATTGTAGCTTTTATCCTACCTAATTTCTCTAAAATTGTACTTTATTCTCTTAATATTTCATTTTTATTGTTGCTTGTAAAATTACTGCTTGTATCCCTCCTTTTTTTGTTTTTAAAATGAGAAAAAATAAAATGTGACTAGAAAATCCCTCAGAGAGTTCAGACCTTTGGCAAACTATTCTGGATCAAAGCATCTGGAATGATCTTTTAAAAAAAATCCTGTATCCAGAAGGTAAAGTAAATTTGCAAGAGATTCAAAGATGACTGCTGTTGGGTGGTGACCAGTCCAGGGTGTACTTTGCCTCTCGCCCGAAGTCAACTGGGATAGGCTCCAGCATTCCCCCCCTAACCCTAATGAGGAAGTGACATAGAAAATTGATTGATGAATATTATTCAATGAATAATATTTTTATTTTTGTTACATTTTGACAAAATTATTGATACAATTTTTTAGTTTTCTAAATTCCTATACTGTAAATGTCCCATAAGGTCAGCTAACAATGCCTTACAGTGTGGAAAGACACATACCGTAGCCTAAAGTAAATCTGTTATTATTTTATTTTGGCTCTTCTATTTGGAGTTAGCATGGTCTCCTCAGGGTGGTCCAAGTTTTCTGCAGGTGCTCCATCTGCAGCAAGAATTAACATTTGAGTGCATTTTAGTCTCTACTGAGCTGCATAGCGTCAACAAATCTAACACAAGGTCATTTGTCAAAGCAAAAGCATGGCAGGTGACAATATTTCATAATGCTTTTGCCAATTTGTCTTCAAAGAGCCGACACTTTTTCACACTGATTCGACTGAGGTCTGAGCTCTGTGTGTGTCTGTCAGCAGGATTTAGCAAAAACCACTGTGGATTTCTTGTGAGCCAACAAAAAAGTCTGAAATATGCGAGGGTGATTTTAATAAGGAAATAATTACATTTTAATTTTTCTGCAGTGTTTGTGATTAAGCGATGAATTATCCTTTTATTGATCTTTGACAAACAGTGGGGTGGTCAGTGGGATTTTTGTTTCACTATAGAGGAGCGATAGGCCACTTGCCAGAAGAGCCAACCATCTTCATGTTTTTATGTGGCTGAAGTACAGTATATAGCTGTGGTGTGCATGGAACGCAGCAAGGAACCACCTCTAGATGCATCCAGACCTTTTGGTTTTTTTACAAAAAAGAGGAGTGAGAGTGTCTTTTTTCACTGACGTTGCCATTCAGCAGCTTTCAGATCGGTTCCCCACTGAGAGGGCCTGTTGGGCCCAACAGGCCCGATGAGAAACTCATCCAGAAATAGCTGGCCTCTGCCAGACAGATCTGTGGCTGAATGTAGGGGGATTTGCATCCACCCCAAAAAAGACTTTAATGCTCTTGCAGAATGAATATCTCTGCTCATCAAATTCTCACGTTTAATTATATGCAACCCCCCACTACCCAAACACAGACAATCGGGACTAAGACCAACATGGACCCGGGTGTTTTGTCACATTAAAATAAAACTCTTTACAATAGAGCTGACAATCCCACAGGTCACATGACAACTTGTCCTAGATACAGAAGGCTATGGCGAAGATACTTCAGCATGACTAAGAGATTGACTGTATGACACATTGCTATTTATAGGAGACGTGATAACATCATTACTGTATTGCTTTTATTTAATCGCATTACTCTCATGGGCCTCTCACTGAGGCCCATCAGTTATTTTCACACGAAACCAATCATGTTAATTTGTATTATTTTACATTAAAAGGTTGAATACAACACATTCCATGATTAACATAAGGCCACTTGAATGCGAGTCACTTTAAGAACAAAGAACAAATGTGTGGATTACATCAACTAAATCCCGACTGTCAGCACTCTTGTTTTCATGTATAAGTCTTATCACACTGGTATTATTTTATTTTTAAAATAAAAAAATCGATGTATTTGTCAAATGTAATACATGGTTACAATGTTAAACGACCTGTGAGGAGTCCAAAATATCAAGCGTATGACATCTGACTCGACTTAACGTGTCTTGTCTTGTCTTGAGACTTGATTTGGACTTGCAATTCTTTATTTGAGACCTGAGATTAAAGATTTGGGACTCACTTGAGACCGGGAAAACACTGACTTTTTCCTACTTCTGTTGATAAGTCATGTAATGTGATGCATGACAGCATATCGACAAGCCTATATCTATTGCCTTTCACAATTTACAGTCTTTGAGTTTTGAGGCCCATATATTAATTGTTTTCCAGTACAAAACAAAACGCAACTCGGCACCAAAACCACAAGGCCACAGTCTCAAATCACTCATCTTGGCCTGGATTGGCAGCCAAATAGAACAATAGGAACTTTTGCAGCACTTTAAAATACATGTGATTATGTGAGTGGCTGGCTTGAAAAATACATTCTAGACACAAGATGATCTAAGAAGAAGCATCTTTGGTGAGAGTCCAGGTATTCTCATGCATCGTTGCGTGATATAGCTGCCACAGTCCATGGATGTTGACTTGTTTCTTCACTATGCGATTGAACTGGTAACTGGGCCTTGGGGTAAACCCATGTCAATTCATGTAATCAACCTTTTCCTTTTACATTAAATAAACACAGCCCAGACAGAAAAACATCTTGGAAACTACATAAACCGCTCATCATTGTTGCCAATCAGTCTTGCAGAAAGTTATATCTCCTTATCTTTCTTTATGCAGCTATAACTGTATGGTCACCTCATAAGTCCTGGCTTCAATACAGCTGAAACGTACTTGTAGATGTCAACTTGTGTGTATCATTAGTTTGCTAGGGTGAAGAACTTAAATATTGCCATTATTTCAAAAGCAGCATTTTTTCTTTTATATTGGTTGGGATAAATTAAGTAGAAAGAGAATAAAGAAAACATTTCCAGTGTTCAATGAATGAAATGTACTCTTCTTCCATCATCCATTATTTGCTTCCATTTATATATGAGATGTTCTCTAAAACTGCGGAATTCTTTACAAGGATATTCTGTTCTAGATATATTTTGAAAGTGGTAGTGGTTACTGGAAATTCCTTTGCTGTTATTGTACATTATTGAGATATGGTGATGATAAAAGGAGTCTTGGATAATGTTTGGTCTTTTCTAGATTGATGATTTAAACCTGGATATTGGAAAAGCATGCAAATATCATGTTGTTATTGATTGACGCTGATTGTAATTGTAATTGCATCCTGTAAATGATTTGCAGCGGAATTCATTATTGACGTGCTGTTTGCAAAATACTCACACATTTTTTTCTACACTGATAACTTTTGAAATCCAATAATAATGGTTACCTTTTGTGTCCGCTGTCATCACACATGTTTATTACTGTGGGACGTGCCTTCTGTTCTGCTTCTAACACACCGGCTGCAAAGCAAAACGTTAGGCTACAGTCCTGATCCCAAATTACTGCATGTAATGCACTGATGTCTACAAATCATGTGATCATCACGATTGGTATCCCAGACATAAATGTGACAATGAATTGTATTGTGAGTGCAACATATTATTAAACACTATTCAATATTAGGGTATTATTATTATTATTATTATTATTGTTATTACTATTATCAAGAGCACTAGTATGCTGTGGGCCCGACTGTCCGTGACCTGTGAGTGACATTTATTCTAACTCTTTAGCTCTATAATGGCCATCACCAGTTCATAAATGTCATCCAAGAGAATTGTTTTACGTGCTTGGCAAGGAGAGACCTTCTTATCACCATCTCTCAGTCAGGGGGAAAATAAACTGCTCAAATATCCCGACTACTCAGACTAGATGCCACATTTTATAAGCTACCCACCAGTGAACACCACCAGCCCAGCTGGACCAAACCCAACTGTCAGTATAGTAAAGTCACCCTCTAAACGTCTATAGCTTCTCCATAAACCTTTAATCTGGAAAATAAAATGTTCAGGCCAGTTGGGAGAAGAAAAAAACATGAGAAATTCCAAGTAGAAGGTCACTTCCAACACCTGCAGTGGAAAAGACATCAGGGAGGAGCCAAGCAGTGAGACAATCAGGAAGGACAAACTGGAAGATGAATGAAAAGTATTTCAACTATGCAGATAACTTTTTACTGTAAGGTAAAGCAGATAACTACACAGGGTTCCAATGTCTGGCCTGTTTTAGCTCTCTTATAGCTCACAGACTGTGCTCTTCCACAACTCACACAACTGGAAAGTTAAAATTGCAGCCCCCACAATTTAAAAGGGATTTATTGTTTGGCGCTCCACCTCAAATTAAGGAGCTGCTATTTAGTCCTTTTGGCATTTTTCCTACACAAAGATGACTTCTTCTGAGCAAACCACAAATGAGAAGGGCTTTTAACGCAGGAATAAGTAATGTTGTGCTTGCAATTTTAGTTACAACGACTGTGTAAATGAAAAAGTACTCTTGCAGCTTTGTGGTCAGATGATGTACTGTGAGGGTGACTAGTTGTGTATAGTGATTCACACGACAGATTTTTATGCAGCCAAAGGGGGTTTTGTTTCCCCTGCCGTTGAGTGGGGATCAAACCAAGGTATAGTCTGCTTTATCTCCATGGTCAGCTGGGGTAGGTTCCAGCTTTCCTGTGACCCTGAACATTGTTTTTTTTTGTTGACCTCAGTGTGAGATAGGGGTTGGAGTTCTTATATTCCATATGAGTTAAGAGTATTTGCTAGGATAATAATAAATAAAGAGCAAGCTGAATTTTGCGTCTGACCATTTCTTGTGTGACTTGCTTGCTACGGTATTGTATGCTTAACTTTTATTTTAATTAGTGCATCAAATCAATAATTTCTAGTGTCTGGCAATAAGAACATTGTTGCTCAAACATCATGATGCATTATAAAACATATTCAAGGGAAGTCTACTCTTCCAATGCTGGTATCCACAGGTTTTTATTAGGCACAAGAAGGTGCAGGTACTCACTTTTGTGCCGGCAAAAGGCTTTGCGAAAACACAAACCGGTTAGTACAGGGAAATTGCAACAGCTAGGACAAAATGTCTCAGTGATTGAATGGAAGAGAAACAAACAAAGGCAATGAAGCAGTCAGGTCAGATTGACTTTGCTTGCCCAAGAAAGCCACTAATTGTTAATTGTCACCAGCTATGACACACTGCCACACACCTAGCCAAAAGTACACCACAATAAGAGAACAAAACCGAAAGTAATAATACCCGCCCTGCAAAGCATGACACCTTGTTTCCAGTGTTGACGATTTGCAACTTTGTCGCAATATCTGCAGACATTCCAAACCTTCTTTGTGACATATTTTCTCAAATGCGACAAATGTAGGTACCTTTTTTGGCATTTGGGGACTTAAATGCATGTATTATTGTACAGTTTGTGTTCTCACAGAGAAGCAACGGGTGCTACTGAGAGGTCTGCCGCGCCCCATAGCAGCCACAACCAATTAGTGCATTTTCAGCTCACGCTGCACACTGAGAGCAATTGTTTCTTAGTGTTCATCAAATTGTTACTCATTACACTCAAGTCTCATTCGGACTTGGGTGTCAGTGTGTCAGAACATGTGATGGGAGAACATTGTGTGACTAATAAACAAGTGGTCTTATGTGGAGGGTGAAGGTGAGTCCGGATGTAAATTGTTATTGTGTGAGGAACAATTTTAAACTAGCAAACCCCGAATCAAGATTATTTTTAGTTGTAAACATAATTTTACTCACTGTTTTGTCTCTCTTACGATGTTATGCTCGCTTTTTTCCTGCAGCATGTCTTATCATCATATGCAAATAATATGCAAATAATAAGCGACTTCTAGGACAGCCTGTAGCTACTGTTCTGACTGAGGAGTTTCTCATGTTTACTTTTCCAAGGACATGGTTTGGCTGCCACAACAATCAGCTATGCCAATTAATAAAGTAACTTGTTCCATTATTGAATATTCTTGAATGCATTTTATGTCAGGTATTCAACATATATTTACATGAATATGACACACTTTCCAAACTCTCTGACCAAAAGTCAAAAAAGTAAAAATGTAAAGTTGAGATGCACTCAAAACTTTCTTAATTTTGCAAAGTCCCACGCCACATTATTTAAAAAAACATGTAAAAAGATAACTGTACAATGTTCACTTTATGAAGACTAGAGAACCATTCAGGGCGTACCCCGCTGTGACCCGAATGAGCACTCTGTGAAGATAACATGGCTCCATATTACACTATTCTAGTGGTACTAGGGGTGTATTTGATCTCATTAGATTGCGTGCAAGTATCCAACGGTGTCCTTATTTCAGCATTTACAGTGCAGGGATTAACCTTACGACTATCATCCTATAGGACTGGAAAACAACAGGATGAAGCTAGTCTGCACGCTTCTATTCTGGGAAGACCTGCACTAATCAACATGATGGAATTAACGATGGTTCAAATGTGTGCAGTATGAAAATGTTACAGTGTGTCTTGCTGGCCCCCACAGCAGTTTTGAACCCTTTGTTGTTACAGAGGTCACATTTCTGCTTGCTATACGCCAGTGCAACGCATGGTAGAAAAGCTGATAATCGCAGTCCAATATGACTAACCAGATTGATCACTGTTAGTATAATTTTATTGCTACAAAGCAAACAGGAACGGCACACGCTCAACTCCAACTCTGAGATGCATTTACTACACCTACCATGTTGGAGAGTGGCCCAGAATCACGGCAACCAGATCGGCCCAATCACATGGCGGAAGCCGTTTTTTTCCGATCTTCAAATTACATCTGATTGACAGCCGATTCAGAAGATTGGATCGGCACATCCCTAATAGTGATGCAGCATTATTGCCATGATCAAAAAGGATCAAAATCACCATGCAATTTAAATTCAGATATTGACTCAGACAGGAGCAGCATGGTCAGCACTGCAGTGTCAATTCCCTTAAAATAAATACATAAATGAATAATAAATAAATAAACAAATCAAAATCAAAAGAAATAAATAACTAAGGGGGAAAACTATGCACGCCTACTACTACTCTACATAGACACACACATATACTGTATATACTGTATATACATAATCTGTATATATACACACACACTTGCAAAAGTGAAAGTTTTTTGTTATTTGTAACCTCAACATTGTGACTCCAATTCCACCTGTTCATTGATCACCATACATTATCGTTCATCTGCAGTGAGTGACTATACTGTATTTTAATGTTATTTTAGAATTTAAGACGTGTTTAATAAGTGTGTGAGGCATATTGAAAATAGACGTGGAGGACTGTGCAGCTTAATACAATCAAATACTTACAAAAGTCAGTCGATTATTGAAGGTGGTTGCATTTGACTTCACTACACATTTTCTCGTGTAGGGAAACGTGTTTTGAACAAAAAGTTGACTTGTTATTAAGAACAACAGGACACACAAACAAAGTCTGACAGGTGGTGTCAGTGCGGCGTGAAAAAAACAAGGGGAGGTCGTGTTTGTTGCTGTTGTCTCATGATTTCTGGATTCCTGCAAAGAACACCCCTTCTGATTGTATCAATAGTGATGAAAAAAAGGGGCTGAAATGTCTGAATGGAGCTGAAGGATGAGGCTAAAGGTGGGATTAAGGTAGAAGTACAACTGTAAAGAGAATACACACCCATCCAGGTGGAAGTGTGTAGAAGGGGGCGGGATGGCAAGTCTGGAAGGTGATCTGGTCTCAGAGATTAGTGTCAGTGAGGTTTGGGGCTTTATCTTATATAAGTCTTACAACCTGTCCTCACTCTGCAAGTAGGACATTGGAGAAGTACTCTTGCATGTCGGCCTGGAAATAAAATGAAATATATATAAAAGGAGAACATATGAAATAATAGTCTTGCACTGGTGGAAAGATAAGTGTCTTTACATGTTATTAGTTCTGTTTTTTCTGTTCTGTTTTCTGCATGTACAGATACACCACATATAATATGGACCACAACCCTCAAACTCCAACTCTTTGGTAGGGATGACAGTTTTGTTAGAAGTGAGATTTACACAAACGTTGAAAGTTGCGCCTTTTTGCAAACTGGTTTATACGATGTGGGGTGTTAATGCTGAACTATTTTGAACATGTAGTCTTTTGGGTAGCTCTACATGTCTTGCTCATGGCAGCCGGTTAGCAACGTGTGCATAATAATACTGTTGGCTTCATGGGTCATAAAATACTACGATTTAAAAGAGGTGTTTATAGGTGTTCCTTTCAAATACTCTGCTAAGCCTGGAAATCTGTGTGTTGTCATCATGTGCTTACCAGGAATTCAGTATTTGTTTATTTATGTGACTTGCATGAGCATGTGGATGTCCTGCCAGTGAGTGCCAGTGAAAAACCAGTGAGTTCAGCAGTTACAAAATCTCAGTGTTCACATTTTTTTTAATATGAATAAAATGCTGTATTTGTATATTATAATTTCACATGTGGCCGCACGGAGGTCGAGTGGGTAGCACATTGGCCTCACAGTCAGGAGGTTCAGGGTTCAAATCTCCGTTGGGCATCTGTGTGGAGTTTGCATGTTTTCCCCAGGCGCGCGTGGGTTTTGTCCGGGTACTCCGGTTTCCTCCCACATTCCAAAAACATGCATGTTAGGTTAATTGGCGACTCTAAATTGTCCATAGGTATGAATGTGAGTGTGAATGTTTGTTTGTCTATATGTGCGATTGACTGGCAACCTGTCCACGGTGTACCCCGCCTCTTGCTCAAAGCCAGCTGGGATAGCCTCCTGCTTACCCGCGACTCTAAAGAGGATAACGAGAGGATAACGGCATAGAAAATGAATGAATGAATTTCACAGGTTGGATGTTTTAGCTTTTACTGCGTAAAATAATACATGTCCACAGATATTTTGATACTATTTGGTGGGAAAGTTTAACCAAGCACATATCAAGTTGTGGTAACAGTGTGCACTACTGTTGGTGTGTTAAGGTCAGCAATAGAGTTTAAAAAGAGCGTCTAACTCTGTGTGTCTCTGTTGGGATGCTACACTATTTACAAGGTGTTACTTGCGCAAGCACATGTTGCAGGTGGCTGAGTATGCGTCTTTTATGTCAAGTACAATCAAACTCATGGGTTTTTCAGTCTGAGCACTTTAGCTAGATGCTCAGCTTCATCTGTGCAGGTCAAAAGATGACACATCAAGCATAACGGCATCATGACAGTTGGCTCTGGGTTAACTATACCTCATTTTTACCTCATTTCAGTACCACTACATTTTTGCACCAAAACAAGGTACCAAGAGTTACTTAGTTCTCCTGCTGGATTTCTTTCGTTTACATCCACTCCGCCACCAAATTTTTGCATACAGTTCTCCCTCACTACACCGCGGTACAAATGTTGCAGCTTCAAAAATATATTGCTTGATAAGTCATGATGTTTTGTGGTTGATTACGACCTATTATTAATTGAAAGTGTGTATTGAAGCAACTTATACATCGTTTTTGCCTAAATGCATCATTTTCAAGCATTGAAATATACAAATATAAGGCATTAAGAAGACACATTCAAAGTTGCTGGAAATAAAACGTCGTATTCTACATTGGTCACCAGGTGTCAGTAAGTTACTGTAATGCCCAGTGAGACACACATCAGATTTGACCACCAGAACAACGGCGACTTTTACTGCAGGTTTGAATGACCTCACAACAGACCCAATAATCCCTGATAAAAATCCCTAACAAAAATGCGGGCTACTGTCGCAGTCATTACCCACGCCAAGCTAAAACTCAACTCTGAACCGCCGATGCCACTTCCTGTCAGCTCCCACGAGGAACATATTTATAGCAACACACAAGCATAAGTCATTCATGTCTTAAATTGCCTACTTACTCCCCTTTTATGTCTCCTTTTAGGTTTTCTATTCTCTAATTTAAAAAAAAATAATTTTCAAATAAGAAATTCTTAAATCTTTCTAAAAGGTACTTAGAAAGTTGGGTCAGGAACCAATTAACTGCGATACGTGAGGGATTACTTCACATCACTAAATATCAGTGCATGTTGGTTTCCAAATGCAAATTCCAACCTATCAGGTTCCTGGATAATGACATGAGACATAAGGAACAGCCAGAAATAACTATTATGGGTTCTTACCCTGTAGATGTTTTGTGGATATTGACTGTAAACAAAAACATCTGCAAATAAACAAACTAAATCACAACAAGCAACAGCTAAAACATTTCACACCTGGAGGTAATAAATATAACGCTGTAAAATAAACAAATGTGGCTGATATTAAGGCTCATATTTGACAAATATTTTAAATACATAGAGCCCTCCAAGCAAGTTTTTGAAAGAGGCTCTTCTGTGCTGCCAGGCCACTGGGCCTCGGTGGCGCACAATCGTGAGTAAGAGGCTGCATTAAGATCTCCGTGCCCTGGGATCAGTGTGTGTGGAGCCGCCGGCTCGGTTCACAGGGGTCAGTCTGAGGATGTGCACTGTTTGCACTGCAAAGCCACGCTACTGCCAAAGTGAGCTGTGCAGACCTTCTCCAGCCAACGCCAGAAAGGGAAAAGCATTTTTGGAAAATCTTTTTTTCTTTCCCTTCAGTATCTCATGCGAATGTTTATATACAGTGGGAAGTCTACTAAGCTTAGTTTGGAGCGCAGCGCTGAAATATATCACTCGTAGAGATTTCACTGGTTCAGTCAAGATGTATGCTTTTTTTAACATATGTTTGTGACCGTTCAATATGTGTATATGTGCACGTGATGTGAGTGCGTGTGTCCATGTGTGTGATTCTTTACACACCTCCAGCTTCCTTGTCCAATCCTCAGAGAAGCACTTGTCTGGTCACAGAACAGTAATTCATTGTCTGACAGCTGTTTTCTTTTCTCTGCGCCTGCCCTGCTTGGATCCCGGGGTGTAATTCCACACACACAGCCAGTTGGAGCTTTTCCTAAAAGGAAAAAAAAGTGCCAGGAGGCCAGGGCTGTTAGAAAAAAGCATCATAAAACAAACTCCAGTGAACTAATTGAGTAATTGAATTTGTCTTTTAATTCAATAATAGGCAATTATGGGTCAGTGGCATTTGTTTATTGTTATAGTTGTCATTTTTTTCCACAAACATCTGCTTCATCCCTGTCTTTGCTGTAGCTGCTGCCAGGGCACATCACTAATACAGACATATTCTACAGATGTAATTTCATTATGACAACTATAGGAAAATATATAGATCATTGCATACAGCACATACATGCAGTCAAATATTACAACAGATTCATAACTGTAGGAAATGTGGTCTACATTTGTGTCTACAGAAATATAGCACAGTGGAAAAAAAATCTATGTGAATGATCAGTTTTAAGGTCAAACTGCCAGCATCACAACACTGTTTAACTGGCAATTTTTTAAGTCACTTTTTAACACGAAGAATGCCAAAAACAACAAAAAAAGAACGAGGCACAAGCTCGAGTAGCTCGGCTCAAAGTACCCCGGAAATGTTACTCCAGAGAACACTTTCACCAGAAGTGCTGCCAAATGAGGAAACACCAAGGATGAGGGACGCAGCGACGGGGACGTGTACGCCGACACCGCCGCCGCGGCCAGCAGGGCAGTCTGTGCACGGACATAGGAGCCAGCTGACCGCGCATGCCGATTAACTAATGGAAAAATGGGCGGAGATGCAAAAGGCAATGGAAGAAACTCTGAAAAAGAAATCCAGGGAAAACACACAGATAATGGTGGAAATTCTGTATGTGATACAAAAAGAAATTCACAAAGAATTTGGAAAATAAAAGGAAATTCTGAATGCAATGCAAAAGGAAATCCACAAAGAAATCAGAGGACAATCGGATAAATTAACTGGTACCATGAAAAAATGAGATTCACCTGAGAGAAGAAGTAAAAAATCAGAGCGTGCTGCCTTAGGCACTGCTCTACAAGAAGTCAAAGAAAACATGCAAGAAAAACACAACATTATTGAGCAACTTAAGACCACAATTGATGACTTGGATCAGAACACACGAATAAACGATGTGATCGTGACGGGGCTTCGGATCAAACCCAGGCCGCACGCCAGAGCCGTCAGGACTAAAGAGGAATTAGATGAAGAAGAGGTCCCTTACACTGAGCAACAAGCTGTTAATTTTCTACATTCAAGGAAGTGGAAGTCGACATCAATACCATCGACACCTGCATCCCACTGTATGGCAAGAATAGCACCACACTCGTCATCATCGTTAAATTCACTAACAGGAAATTCAAAGTTGCACTGCTGAAGCAGGGAAGGAAGCTGAAAGGAACAAATGTCTACATGAATGAGCATCTGACAAAACGCAACGCTGGAATTGCCAAGAAAGCACGTGACTTGAGGAAGCGGATATACAGGACTTGGAAAAATACTAAAGATCACATCAAAACAACAACATGGAAAATGAAAACAACTCAAAAGCAAGAAGGACACAGAGGGAAAGATTACACCCAACATTATTTGGAAATGCCATCAGCAAGACACAAGGAACTGATCGACAAGATGCACGAGAAGAACCCATCAAACTACAGATTTGATGTAAGGTCATGAAATGATACATCAACAGGAACAACAAAAGTGTACAAACATCTGAACTACAAAATGGTAAAGAGCATGCCATTTGCTGTTGACAATATTTTATAATGCATAACAATTTTAATCTGTTCAGAGGAAGGCAAAACATTCTAATAAGTTGTCTATATAGAACACCTAAGTCAAGTATGGAAATATTTGAGGACTAGATTAAAAGGCAGCCTTCTCAGTAATATAATTTATTTACCATGACAAGGACTACTATTCAACACACTGTCATTTGCATTTTAAACTTAGTAAAACCTACAGGGGTAGAATTTAATAAGCTTTGCTTCTTCCTACTCCTTTTGGACATGTGGAACTGTCAAGTGTATTATGTGATGTACTCCAATGTCTTTTACATGCATGTTCAAATAAAATTAAACCATTACCATTACCATTACCACATTTGTAACTGTCATGCAAGTATTAAATTAGGTCAACCTGTGCTATTGGTGAAATGTAAAAATGTTAATGATGCATGACCAGGGTGTAATATGCAGCCTTTTGAAAATTTTCATCGAATGCTGACACCAAGATTTCAAAATGAGCATATTGTAATGATAATTAGGTTTAAAGATAAACTAACCAAACGAACACACACACATGCATTTTATTAGCAGAATACATACATTTTAAAACATAAAAATTAATATTTACAATTATTTTTGGGGGTGGAGTATACTGTATAAACACGGCTGTGTGTTTAGCAATTTAAGCTGACAGATAACTGTGAAAAAAGCGGAAAAAGTGGCCTAAATGACATACTCACCTTTTTAATAATGGAAATTTGAATAAATGAATTGTCAGTGCTTTTCAAGGATATGGAGAGACCTAAAAGCTGGGTTTGCCTTGTGAATGTGAAAGGTAAAAGTAACCTTAAATGTTCATTTATCCCTTTCATGCATCACTCATATACATTTAGATTTTTTTATGCATGTGTTTCCTGCTTATCATTTTCCTCCCTTTTTCGGCTTACTTGTGTGTATAACCCTCCCTCCTTCTGCTTAGTGTTGACACGTATGCACCACACATTTTTACCCACCACATGCAGCTTTAACAAAAAAAGACAAAAAAAACAACGGTTCGTTCACTTCAAAAAGCCAAATAAAAGAGCTCTTTTTTACCTTAAACGACAGCTGGAAAAAACTGAAAGCGCCGTACCAATTTCCCGCTCGGTACACATTTCAAGTAAAGGACAGGAAGTATACAATCATCTTTCAATGACCCAGTAGTATGAGTAAAAGTGAGCAACATTTTAGACTATTATTGTTTTATTTGAGACTTGTATTTATTTATTGCAATATCCATATGCTTGGTGAAATTATATAATGCCAGTGTGAACATTAAATGATGCAGGAAAAAAAACATCATTCAAAACACACCGAGTGCTTTAGTCGGGACCCCACAACTTAAGCCGGTCCTTACTTTTAAATAAGTGCTGCACAAAAAAAAGCCAAAAAACGGAGATAATCTTTTGATGATCTCTGAAGTAAGGTGTTGTGCGGTACACTGACATCTTGTGTGATATTCTACCTCACTGTCACAAGTGCAAATAACACAATGAGGGCCTGCTGCCATCATCATTTGAGACTTCCCATATGCGAAGTTTATGATTCCTGCTACTTGTCTTGGCCCTGCAAGGATGCACCGGGGCTGTCAAGATGTTCTTACTTGCCTGCAAATGTTGCTCTACACAGCTCTGTTAGGAAGTTGGACAATAGCCTACTTACCATGGTACTTTTACTACTTATGCTAAAATATTTTATGCCTTTTCATTAATTTAATTTTTATCGTCTTGTCAAGAGGACAGAAGTGAAACTCTAGATGGAAATACTTTTGTGTGTTCAACTTGAGTTTGTCGCCATGTGAACATTTTTCAAGTCAATGCAAAATTTGACAAGTTCAATAATCAGTAGGACCTCTAATGCTGAACACAATCTGTAATGTCAAAAAGAGCATTAATGCTTGTATTATAAATACAAGCACAATACATACACTGTATACACAATCCAGTGCACTGGCTGTATGTTTATTGTAATATACAGTACTACCCAGAAAATTACAATATCCTAAAAAGGTTGTTTGTATGCAAATCAATATATTTCAAGTTTTTTTGGGGGGGATTTTGCCGATAAGGTCTTGCCGCTTAATAAAAATTATAATTTTCTGAATTTGTGGGTTTGTGGTTTTTATAAGCTGAAAATCTTAATCAGCAAAGTTACAACAAGAAACCGCTTGAGTTATGTCACTTTGCGTGTAATGGCTCAATAAAAATAGGTGGTTTCTTCTTTTATGTTAAATAGCAAAAGTAAAACAACTTTTACTTGATATTCTAAGTTTTTGGGTAGTACTGTAAAAAAATAACAAAACAATGGTGTCCAAAGTGCAGCCTGCAGCTTCTTTTTTATTGGCCTGTAATAATAATGTAAGACGAAAAAGCTGAAACATCGTAGCAATGCAGTATCAATACTATATTGCACTGCATCAATATTACATTGATAGTAGTACTCTACTACTCAATAACAACAATAATAATTTCCTTTGTCTGCAAAAACACCATACCTGTTAACATTTGCTTTTGAAAAGAAGGAAAATAAGGAAAAATGAGAAAAATGGAGGGAAATTTTCGTCTTTCCACCTGGTGTATAGACCCAATTCCTTAATGTGGTGCAGCCATTTTTTTCATAGCATGCTTTTATTTTGAAGGCCTTACTTTACTGGCTATATTTTCTATATGCTGACATTGTCTGAGTGTTGCCGAGCAGACTGGAAGTGCTGATGCTCCAGCAGTACCAGAGAGGATATTGTTTTATTAATAAAGGTTTACAAAACAAGAAAAGCATGGGTACCTAGAGAAGGACTCGCAGAGTGCAGACCAGCGCCGAGCGCCAGTACTGTAGTTCCCACCATATTGTGTTTCACACCAAAGTAATAATCCTACATTTTTTGAATCAGTGATATTGATACTGACAGTGATATTGATACTGACAAGCCTGTTGGAATCGTTTCCTGTATTTTTTGTGGAGTTTTATGCACAAATGTTGATAAAGACCGGCCTTATCTCACAACGTTAAAGACTTCTTGAAAAAAATTCTGGATACAATTGATGACCCAGATCACCCACAAAATTGAATCAGTTCTACCATATGCCATTTCTGACAATTCCTGAAAATTTCACCCAAATCCATTCAGAACCTTCCGGGTTATTTTGAAAACATACCGATAAACTGATGAACGCAAGCAAAAATATAACCCCGTGCTGTGCGCGCACTGCGCTTGGCGGAGCTAAGACCAAAATAGCCCTCCGAATCATTTGATTTTTCAGTATGCATCCTTCTGTGAAAACATTTGTACACCTCTGTCCTACGACCATGAGACCCTAGAAATAAATCAATCGTTCATTCATTCATTTTCTATGCCGCTTATCCTCATTAAGGTCGCAGGTATGCTGGAGCCTATCCCAGCTGGTTTTGGGTGAGAGGCGGGGTACACCCTGGACTGGTTGCCAGTCACTCACAATGCACTAGAAATAATGCGAATAATAATAATGCTAGTAGATATCATGTAAAAACAAAATAGTTGCACGCATTGATCGTTTATCCATTGATATCCTCCTAATTCTAATGCTAATGTGGATCTGTGTCCATCAATCTGCTTGAAATTATGAACTTTACTTTCCATCAATTGCTCTAATTATTACGGCCAATATGTTTGCATGTTTTGTGATCAATACAAAGTAATGATTGGGTCTTCATTGCCAACCTGGAAAGTAATCATGGATCGTCGCATTACAGTATATTATAAAGTCAAAAATGTCATAAAGAGGAAAACAAGTTGTTTGTCATTGAACACTAACAAGATGAGGGATAATGCTGGTCTGTTTTGATAGTGTTAATATGAGGATGAGTCAAAAAAACCTGAGGGACAAAGGCCAGGCTGCTTCGAACAGCAGGGCATCTCTTTTGCAACAGTTTTTCTTTCCTTTCCTGCCCGGATGACCCAAACCTCTCTGCAGGGTTGCTTGTAACGCCCAGGTTTGGACATCATCTCTGTCCTTCATTTGTAGACAGGATGTTTAATCAAATTGGATGCGTCACAGCGGGGAACACAGAGGGATTTGATCCATATGCCGTTACTAAAGTCAGTTCATTTGGCCACTCATTTTCTTACCTGGAGCTTTTAATGTTAACTATTGACAAGCCACTACCTTTGAAACGCAGGTTTTCAGCAAACTGTGATACACGGTGGGATCATCAGTGCCAGGAAGCCCTGGCCAGCTTTTGTCAGTGAAATGCTGAGTTCTACCATTTAATCAATCAACACCAGCATTTTTTTTTTACATCCTTAAGACCAAATTTCCTTTTCTGAATCTGAATTTTCAATCAGAACGTGCTAAACTTTGTGGTCTGTGCTGTTTTCTTCAGTTTATTTCCCTGAGGGTTTGGGAATTGACACCTTCCCCTCATACCTCTATAGAAACTTTCAGGAAGCTTTACCAAGCATACTCCAGTTTTCCAAATTACGGTGGTAGCTTGTTTTTCTGTCCAAAATCTTATAAAGACCGAGGGAATTTGCCCCATAATAAATAATGTAAAGTCAATTATTCTGTCTTTGATATAAAAAATATGAACACAAAATACTTTTCATATAGAAGAATTCATTTTACATAAAAAAAACAATGTGAAATAATTATAAGTGACTAATGAAATGGATGAAAAAACATTTAACATTACCTTTATCTTTATTAAAGACTTTTTTTGACAAAGAAAAAAAAGGAGGGGATGTCATCTTTGTACTTTGGATGACTTATTTTTTGAATTCAGTAGTGTTTCCGACCTTTTTAAACTAATTTGTGGCTTTATGTGGCCCCATGGTGGGTTATTTTTTTGTTTTGTTGCAACAAAAAATGCACAGAAACTTGAGTCAGCAATCCTGGAATGCTTTTGGTCAGCTGATGAACAGCTTATTTCAATGTAATGGTTGATTGCAATTAATTGGTTACTCAACTTTTGTTTAGTCTCATTTCTTCTTGTTGCATTTTGAAGCTCTACTTAGACCGTCCTTAAGCTCTAATAGTGTAAAATGTAAATTTTTGCAATTGTTAACTGGTTTTAAGAGTGCAAATACATAAAAAGAAAGCACTCCCTTTTAAAATGTGTTAAAAATATATAGACTAAAGTAACTTTTATAGAAAATTTGAAAAATGTAAAGTTCCATTGAGACACTAAGTAACATTATTCATCAAGGCAGAAAACACTTACAAAAAATTACTACTTCATAAAGTCTATCTAACACCCTCTTTTATATTTAGGAATGCAGATTAACAACAAATAAAGTTATATCTAGTAAGATTATGTTGGAATTTATGAAGATTAATTTTACAATAAAAACAGTGGTAAATGTCCATTTAAAGTTGATAATAATACAAAGACAGCAAGCCAAAGTCATTTCTGGCGCAATAAAAAACTTTAATTTTAAATTTGGCTATTGGGTCAGGGTGGCGATGCATATACCTTTCCTTACAAAAAATACTATGCAAGCATTTGGAAGAACGAAGGGTCGGAGCGTGGTATTTCTACAAAAAACACTTTAGTGTTACAGCAGTCTGATGTTATTTTTTTTCTTCTTCCGCTAAAGTTTAGGTAGACGATGCAAGAACATCCATCAACAGAACAGCTGCTTCTTTTTCCTGGTCGCCTCACACTCTGTTGCTAGTCGGATTTCACTGAGCTCATATGTAAACTTCCTCACAGACCCGTCACTGTGCTTCAATGAGACTAAATATGAAGTGTGAGTTTTTATAAGTATTGCTGCTTCTACTATCATGGGCATCTTTAGTGGTGGGTATGTCTTGAGTAACACAGTATGCACTGCCGCACACTATATTGCACCATCACGGAAATAGAGTACAAGTGGGGCAATGACGCAGGCTTTGAAAGATTGCCAGGAGCTCCGTCTTAATGGTTTATTGGTACACAGTACCAATTTTCAGAATACCTATCCCCTCAAGGGCTCAATAAACCTAAAATGACACCAGCTAAAGCCTTATAAACCACTGTATCACAGAAGCAGCACAGAAAGTCATTTCCGTCTCTCTGGACAACCCACTATGCTTGAGTAATGGTGCAACGCTCTCATCCAGAAGCTATACTTACATGGGCTAGAGATAACAGTAATTATCAGATTTTCCATTGTCATACCTGCACTAGCGGAATCCCGACCGCACCGCACACACCTGCCCCTGCTCACCTAAATACAGCCCTTAGGCCCTGCAACACGTTTTCATCTCTAATGACAGTTGTGTCCGTACTGTGAGTCTGTAGGTAGATGAGCTTTAGCGGTGGTTGTAAGTCTGAGCCATGAGCACTGTTGCCAAGTGTTCAGTCCAAAAGTGTCCAATAAGCCGCTTAAAGTCGCTAGATGATGTCTTTTGCTTATAATTTGCATTTGATAATGTAACAAATTTGGTAGGAAAAAAGAGTGTGAGTAAAGTGAACAACAACACCTTGATCACGTAACTACAAATAAACTTGATTTGGGTTTGTTCATTTACAATTGGTCATCAATTCATCAAAATACAATTCTTTTAGTATTTTATCTCAGCCAGAGCCTGTCAAAGTCTAGATGGTGTCATAATTACATCAGGACTCGCCTAAAGCCTCCACCCTTTAACCTTCTGACACATTAGCAGGTATGAGTCCGAACGAGGCTTGATTGTAATGAGTATTCATTTAAAGACGATTAGTGTTGAGAAAAGTGTTTAGAAACACTTACGTTTTAGATCCACCCCGGCGCTACCGCGCCTCGTGCATGCGTAAGCTGGTGATGCACTGATGGTTTGTGACTGCCTTGGGGTAGAACAGACCTCTCAGCAGCACCCCCTGGAGAACATTACTAACACCCAGTGTCCAGCATAGAATACTGACCGAATACTGGGTAGAGTAAGCAAAAGGAGAAAAAGAAGTAGAAGAAAAAAAAACAAATATATATATATATATATATATATATATATATGTATATATATAATATAATTGCTAATTAAAACACAAGCTACTGTTGCTGCAGTAACTAAAGCGCAACACTTCCTGTCTGCCTGCCACTCAGCCCACCTGGGGAACACATTTATAGCAACACAAGCAAGCGCAAGTTTTATTTTAGTCTTAAATGGCTTACTTAATTTAGTTATGTCTACTATAATGGTTTATACAAGTGTAAAGGTGACTATAGGGGTGTTATTTCATATTTAAAATGATCAAATAATGTTTAAAAAAAGTATTTAGAAAGTTGTAAACAAGTTTTGTACGTGCTACGAAAATATTGCATTCATAAATAAAAAATCCTTCATGGAAATTCCCTTATCACGGTCTGGAACCAATTGACTGCGATTAATTAGGCATTATTCTAGTTTGATCAGCGCAGTTTGGGCATACAAAACCTGAGACATCTACAAAAACTTTGTCAAAAAGTGTCGCCCAAAACCAAATTGTACAAAAAGTAGAGTGTCCAAAAAACGACTCTTTGTATTACCTTACAGCGTAACCTACACAGTCAACCAAGACCCAGCTGGCCGGTTGGCCTCTAATTTATTTTCTCATTGGAAATTAAATCCATTCATTCCAGGGTTGAACTGTTAACAGCATATGCAAAATGTGTTATTAATACAGTCCTAACAGCTGTAAACCAAGTGAAATAAAACATAGTAAGTTCTTGATTGACCCGGAGCGGCCAATCAGTACCCAAACACTTGCTTCAAAATAGCCGGGATACGCTTTCCTCTGAAAAGGGTAACCTGTAAAAAATGAACAATTGAAAGCTGGTGAATACATTTTGTACTCACCCTTAATATTGATGATGTATTATGGATGCGGCGACATGTGAAGACGAGGGAAGATGATCCCTTGTGCTGGAAGGAAGTCTGTTCAAATTAAACACAGCTCGTTTTGTTTTGAATTTCTTCTAAGATGTGGGATCCACTTTTCCACATAAAAATAAGTTCAATATTCAAGTAATTGCTCTCCACGGACGTCTGTGACAGCACAATAGAAAACTTGTTTTTCTATTACAATAGAAAGCCAGTGAGCAACAATCGAGTGTGTGCAGTGCATTAACTACTTCTCAGAAACATGCAAAACTCTGAATCTAAAGCTTCAACTTGCTGCTGCAGCCATTGATATTCTAGCTCAACATCAAATTGTGAGTATTGGAAACCAATATCATGCTGTCATTTTGAGTGAAATAACTAACAATTCCAAGTTTTTTTTAGCATGTAATGTAAAGACGAAGTCCCCATGGCTCGTATTGAGACCGGAGTTGGAATCTGCTTTACAAACTCACTGTGGGGTTTGCATGTTCTTGTCTCTATGTACCATAGTACTCACTGTATTTCCTGTAAGGTGCATTTGAAAGGAATTGTTGTGATGTCCTAGATGAATCATCAGTCCGGAAAGTGTCACAGTCATGGTACTATTCCAAAAGTGCTTCCACTTTAAATCTGTTTCCACTTAATGAGACGTGTTTTTCTTGAGGACAGGCCTTCTTTCTCGTGCTTTGTGAGGTCATTGTATCTGAGTTACAGTCGTGCTCTGGGTCAGGGCCAATGCGGATCATGCTGAGACCCTCATGTGACTGTTGCTGTTGTTCTGGGCTCCAGCAGAGCCAGTCCTTGGCTACACAAATTTTAAGAGCTCGAAAAATACCTGCAAAGCAAACCATTAGAAGACACAGGATGATGCTATATACATAAAGGAAATGTTTAAACATCTTTATAATGATTTCTTTGAAGGAGTAATTTTGCTTTACACAAATATATTTCTAGATGGTCAACAACGGAACAATTAACGTCCTTGGATTACAGCAGAAGCTCCGGATGTTTTTTAAACATTTTTTATCAGGACTAGATATACAGTACAGTCAAACTTTGTATGCTTCGTTTTTTGTTATAAATGTTGGCCAAGTTTGTTTTAGTTTTTTGTACGCTGTTTTTGTTTTACTGTCTCGTTTCAGAAAATCAAGTGACCAAGCAAAAGTTGGGGCCAAATAAATATGTATGTGACCGCATTGAGAAGGTATTCAATTTTACCAGGAAGTACAGGAAGTGCACATCAACAAGAAGTTACATCCATTCGACATATATAATAATGTTATTTTAGCATTGTTCTGCATGAAAAAATATAATTATTCTCTATAAAGTTAATTTTATTATTATTGTTAGGTGTCTGGAATGGATTCATTCCCATAGGAAAAATTGCCTCAGTTTTCGTACATTTTGTGTTCATCGAAACCTTTGGAATTACTTAACACACCAAGGTACCGCTGTATTTGGAAAACTTTCTTTTTGAAACAGATGATCCGGCGTGTTAGGTTATTAATTGTTCTCGTTTTGTCAAGCAGTGATAAAAGACCATATATTGCATTTAGCAGTTTTAGGCAGCATATTTTCCTTGGAACAGACTTACTTCATTTTGGCTGTTCTATACTGCATATAAATTTCAGCAACTCCCCATGTGGGTATGCTGGTTGCTGGACACTCATTCCTTTGCTTTAGTCATTTTGGAGTAAGTAGAGTTGTGAACCAAAGACCTCCCATTACAGAGGCACTGCAATAAATACACAGACATTACTCTGACAGCATGGATGCAACGCTATTTTTCTTTTTTGACATGTGGTTGACTGTTTCATTGACATGATAACATGGTAACTGTAGACACTTAGCCCTACCACAGAGCTTCACGGGCTGCATACAATACTCACCTGAAGCAACAAAGGGGTCAACATCCCATTTTCATCATCTTTATGCCAATATTTGGACTGACATGTTTTATTTTACTCATCTCTTCCTCTTCCTCCCCCCTGGGTTGTATGACTTCCTCGTGTGTCTGGCTTCCAGACACGAGGAATTCTACAGTATGCTGTTTCTCATTAGCTGTAATCGCAGTGACCCTGGTTGTGATCTTGCCAGAATGTCTTTCCCATAACAGGAAACACCATCACCTACAATTAGCCAACCAATACAAAATTATTGGCACTGATCACAAACATTCAGTCTTGCAGATAACATTTGGTCAAACACACCACAACATTGGACTGATCTCAGTTTGCAAGGTAGTAGCATTCTATTGTACCAGCCGGATGGCTTTTACAGCAAGACAATGAAATTTGTTCACAATCCGCTAGTCAAGACAGCTTCTTGGTGGACTGTCAGGTACTTTCAGTCTAAAAGCATCTGTAATGAAAGTTCTGGAATCCAAGCAGATTTTTTTGTGAGGCAACATAACGTTGGACTGCTCCAGCACTGCAGGGGAGTCGTGAATTAATGGGAAAGTCAAAGTCCGCACCCTAGCTACGAGCACACATACAGGACAAAAACTAAAACGGCTGTGTTCATTTAATTTCTCCAGTTGTCCCTTGCAATATTGCAATTTGCAATATTGCATGGTGGCTGAATGGGTAGCATGTTGGCCTCACAGTCAGGAGGTTCAGGGTTCAAATCTCTGTTGGGCATCTTTGTGTGGAGTTTGCATGTTCTCCCCGTGCGTGAGTGGGTTTTCTCTGGGTACTCCGGTTTCCTCCCACATTCCAAAAACATGCATGTTAGGTTAATTGGTGACTCTAAATTGTCCATAGGTGTGAATGTGAGTGTGAATGTTTGTTTGTCTATATGTGTCCTGTGATTGACTGGCGACCAGTCTAGGGTGTACCCCGCCTCCCGCCCATAGTCAGCTGGGATAGGCTCCAGCATACCCGCGACCCTAATGAGGATAAGTAGTATAGAAAATGGATGGATGGATTATTATTGTTAATATTATTATTAAAGTGACTAGCGGTGTTACTTCCTATCTATAGTTCTCTAATAATAGTGAAGATTGTATTTAGAAAGTCATAAACAGGTTTTCGATGCTCTTAAGTACAGAAATGCTGCATTTATGAATTTCTAGTACGGAAATTCACTTTTCGCGGTAGAGTCTGGAACAAATTATTTGTGAAAAACGAGGGATGACTGTGCTCAATGTCAGTCTATTATCTTGCAAAGGCAAGGCAAGATTTGTTGCCTTGTATGTTTTTTTGGCTGAAATAAGTTTTGTTTAGGGGTGGCCAATATTCGCATCGCTATTAAATATCGATTCATATTGGTCTTAATTTTTCAACTGATAATGATCGTAGCACGAGTTCCAAGTTTTTTGGAAGGGTCCTATATATGTATGGTATAGAATAACATGTTCACTAGTATGCAAGGTTGGCAGCCATGAAGCCTACTTTTGTTAGCACACAGCTTTGTCCACCACCGCATCACACAGCCATCCAGAACCAAGAGGCAAAACAGCACACTTCCAACCTTAACAATAAAACAGTGCACATTACAGCTAACAGGCTCTCAGAAAATTTGCTTCAATTTGTAATGAAGGTGCTGGGGAAGGCGTCTTCCTTTGATTGGTTACAGAACATTGCATATTGCAGTATTTGTCTAATTTTTTCATCCAGTTCATCACAATCAAAGAAGCATAATGTGTTCATTTCAGTATGCATGTGTTTCATATCAGTATCGGTTGGTGAAGTGCTGGACAATATCTTTATATCTGATATCAGTAAAAAGGCATCTCTAGTTTTGTTTGTTTATATGAAGCTCTCGCCGATTGGCTGGCGACCATACCAGGGTGTACCCCGCCTCTTGCCCAAAGCCAGCCGGGATAGGCTTCAGCATACCCGCCACCCTAATGAGGATAAGCGGTATAGAAAATGAATTAACGAATGAATATGAAGCTCTCAAACACAAAACATTTAATGTTTCCACACTTTTTGAATTGCCTTGACCTTGAGAAGATTGCCTCAGGTCAATGTTTAGTAGTAGTAAATAGGCCATAAATCGGTTTGCTACACACCAAACTGAGAGATACATCTAACTAATAGTCTTGCTGAGAGCTTTTCAGATCAGAGTTAAAGTTTTTGTTGGTCATTAATCATTATGAAAGACATTGAGTAATGATTAGTTTTGGTCAAGAGACATTATAGCACCTCCCTGAGGGCATCAATCAAAATTATGTGTCCCAGTGGCCTAATTATCTGTAGCTGTACGCCATAGCTGTGTGTGCGAGGGGTATATGGGCGTAGTTTAAAATGGTACATTATTTTAAAGTGCTCGTGACACCAAAAAAAGTTTGCAAAAAAAAATAACAAAATGAAAGTACTCTCTTGATAAAACATTTTTGTCACACTGCTGCCATGGATAATATATAATAAGAACAATGAAATAGGAGTGAAATGAATTGGTTATTTTAACACGGTTTGAGGATTTGAATTGCCACCATCTTGGCTGTGACGTCACGTACATGGCTTCAAGTCAAATGTCTAAAGGCGACTGTTTGGGAACCATCCATCCATCCATTTTCGATGCCGCTTATCCTCATTAGGGTCACAGGGGTATGCTGGAGCCTATCCCAGCCGATTTCGGGCAAGAGGCGGGGTACACCCTGTACTGGTCACCAGTCAATCGCAAGGCAAACAAACAGCCATTCACACTCACAATTATACTCATGGACATAAAAGACGCACACTCAGTCACCTGCAACNACAGGGGTATGCTGGAGCCTATCCCAGCCGATTTCGGGCAAGAGGCGGGGTACACCCTGTACTGGTCACCAGTCAATCGCAAGGCAAACAAACAGCCATTCACACTCACAATTATACTCATGGACATAAAAGACACACACTCAGTCACCTGCAACATGTGCTTGCGCAAGTAACACCTTGTAAATAGTGTAGCATCCCAACAGAGACACACAGAGTTAGACGCTCTTTTTAAACTCTATTGCTGACCTTAACACACCAACAGTAGTGCACACTGTTACCACAACTTGATATGTGCTTGGTTAAACTTTCCCACCAAATAGTATTAAAATATCTGTGGACATGTATTATTTTACGCAGTAAAAGCTAAAACATCCAACCTGTGAAATTCATTCATTCATTTTCTATGCCGCTTATCCTCTTTAGGGTCGCGGGTAAGCTGGAGCCTATCCCAGCTGGCTTTGGGCGAGAGGCGGGGTACACCCTGGACTGGTCGCCAGCCAATCGCAGGGCACATATAGACAAACAAACATTCACACTCACATTCATACTAATGGACTATTTAGATTCGCCAATTAACCTAACATGCATGTTTTTGGAATGTGGGAGGAAACCGAAGTACCCGGAGAAAACCTACGCCCGCACGGGGAGACCATGCAGACTCCACACAGAGATGCCCAACGGAGATAAGTTTGGGAACCACTGCTGTAGAATATGGCAACAAACTGCACATGACTAGTGCATACTGCAGTTTGCTAAGCTTAAATCATCAAACTTTACATTGTCAACTCCCCCTGCTTTGCTGCTCACTTTCAGAGATTTCCTGAGATCTAATCGCAGGTAAAAATGGGGGTAGGAATTCAGGTTTTTCATGTGTCGACTGAGATTCTGGAACGAGTACTTTGTGTATGTACGCCATAATAACGCTGACTGAAAGAATGTACTGTATATGCGCATGTTCTGTCATGACAGTGTTTGATGCGTCTGCCTTTAAGATTAGCTTCTACTAGGAAGATTGATGTAGCCAATCATGTTCATTGTTACAGCCTTGTAGGTAAAGTAATGGATATAACCTTCCAGTGTCAAACATGGCATGAAATAGAGTGGGGGGGGGAAATATATCCTCCTCTGTTGATTTTGTAAGTTTACCTTCAACATATTTGCAACTCCAAATGTTTTTTTCCAATGACAACACCACTATACTTAGTGATTGATTTGTGAAACAAACGTGGTGGAAACAAAAGTAAAACACATATCATAAAATCAAAATAAGATAAGCACCGGAAGAAAGGATTGCGTGGAAAGTATTTGTAGGACAGCTGTAACGATGCAATTGTAACCTGCCCTGCTTCGCACTGCCCGCCCCGGGGCTTGCACACAGGACCTTTGTACTGGGAGACAAGGGCGCTGACCACTCGACCAAAAGCCCCGGACTGTCAGCCAAGTGTTAGATCAGGTCTTAAGAAACGTGAAAAGGCATGACAGCTGCCTATTCACACCAGCAGCAGCATTATAAAGGATATAAATGGCTATTCCCCATCAGACACTACTAGATACAGATGTGCAAGTGTTTGCAGCCAGAAGACAAGATTGATGTTGGTTTGGTTGCCAGAGGTGTTTGACTTGCTTGACCGAGGGACAAGAAGTTAATGCGCATTAAATTTAACCCAGCCATCCCCATTAGACTAGTTTGTAATCCAGCCCTCAGATAATAAATCTCCAAGAGCAGCATGCTCGTTGCAGCTTGCTTGAACATGCTGTAAAGACCTCCCTAAGTCCCTCTGTTAAACTGGAACTCAGGACAGTTTGTAGTCTACACCATAGGCCTTTGCTGACTCGATGATAAGATAAGGATGTGGTGTCAAATGTGCTAGAACCACTTAGACTTGAACTTAAAGCCTGAGGTGATGAAGTGCAGCTGCCTGCATAGGAGGATGGAATTGTGAAGCAAAAGTGGAGTGAGTTTCCACAGTAAATATGCAAGTCAAGGTATGTGGCATGCTGAGACTTGACGGAGACAGCAAGATTGATCATGAACAGGTCACTTTATTTGTATAAAAATGATAATTCTGTTCCTCATGGCCTTGTTCCCTCTTTTTACTGTACTTTGATACTCATACTAATACTACTACGGTGCAGACTTTCATTTGAAGTACTCCTATTTGTATTGTGGTACCAGTCTTCTGCCGTACTGTCCTGCACATGATGAAACAAGTAATGAAAGGTGAAAATAACATTGGGAAGATAACTTCCTAGCTTATTCTTGCGTAGAGAATACCCTCTCTCTACTACAAAAGGTCAGAATTTATCTAACGCCACAATTCCTCTTTCAAAGGAGGCAAAAAGGTGACGACACCAAAGGTTTTGGAAAATATTTGATATCAATACACAAATACCTGGCACACGGAAAGAAAGAGAACAGCCTCTATAGAGATAAAAAAGCACACGACTGTCCAAAAACAAATGAATGAGCGCTGTTGTAAGCGATCCTTATTCTACCGTATTCGGCGGCACCGAGTAGGAAAAAGACTGCATCATAACCACACACATGATCCAGTCCAACAAAGTTGTCTTCTCTTTTGTCTTCAGTAAGGGAAAAAGAGCTGAGATTAAGCCACTTACTTGGTAAGTGAACATTTTTCCATTTCTATTGGAACTCTGAGACTTTGGAAATGATCCTATCCTGCATATAATGGCTATGGGCAATGTAACATTGCCTTTTAGGTAATACAGTGACTGTGCATGGTAAGTGTGAGCATTCATTAATCTCAGCGTATTTATAGTGCTGTTTAGGACTGCACAGCCACTGACCGATGGATCTAACCATGCAACAACATCCTAGACAGAGTTTAGTTAAAATAGTGGGACTCTTTCCCAAAAATTTCCTTGAACTGAAAAGGATCTTTTGCAATTGCACAACAAATTGATAATGGAAGTAGGGCAGGTCAAAAACAGGATGTAATTTATCTCTCTTTTTCCAGGAGTGTTTAAATCTTTGGCTAAACAAATGAGAAACACTCATTTATTTAGTTTTTACAGCAGGAATAAATATTTAAGAATTGTTATTTCTATCCAGAAACATATGAATGTCACGATCGGTCTGTTTGTGTGCGTGTCAGTGTATTTTACTTTCGATTATTATGCCTGTGTTCTTGTTTTCGTATGTTTTTTGTCCTACCCGTCCTGATTTGCCACTGTTGTTAGTTACGTGCACCTGTTTCGTGTTTGTGCTTTTAGTATTTAAGTTGAGGTGTGCGCAGTCTTGGTTGTTGGAGCATTGTTTACTGTTTGTGTTGCCGTCGTGTGAATCGTCTTTTGGTTGTCGCTTGCTGCCGAGTTGCTGCCGCTGCCTCACAGCATTTGCAATTACGAGATTCCTTGTACCTGATTTGTTTGGCGTCCTGCTGTCTGCATCCCCGGGGTCGTTACACCATGCCGAGACGAAGAAACCAGGACAATGAACTTGTATTAACATACAAATAAGAAATGACGGTGTAAATTATGAAGGTATTAGAATACTAAAATAATACTAATTATTATTATGTTATTCATAGTGGGGTTGGAGCTTGGTCATCCAGGAGGAGCTCAGACTAGAGCTGGTGCTCCTTCATATCACGAGGAGCCAGTTGAGGTGGCTCGAGCATCTAGTCCGGATGCCTCCTGGACTGTATGAGTTTGTAGCATAGGCGTGTTTAATCTGGATAGAACGTTAAGTCGGAAATTTGAAGTCAATTTGAGGTTGCTTTGAAAGTGTGGTTAGTCAATCCATGTGCTAGCAGAGATTAAATTCATCTAACGTCTCAGAAATGAGTCAGATTTTCAAAAATAAACAAAGATGAGGATTTTTTTGTGAGAGAAAATGCAGCAACATTTTTACCTTTAGATATTTAACTGTCAATTTTTTCCAGCATCTGAAAACAAAAGTTTACAAGTCAGCATTTAGGGAAACTGGTGATTGACTGGGTTTGAAAGCACATATTATGCATCTGAATAGAATAGTAAAGCATCTGGCGTCTTCCGTTACCCCTCTGCCAACCCGTGAAGGTAAAGCCCATTTTATTTTCCATATGGGACAGAAGTCAGAAGGTTACCTATATTTATGTGAACACCTTGTCTTTTTATTTCTCACGATAGTCGCGTGTTTACAATGTTGACTCTGCTGTATCATGCACGCCAGAGCAAATGGAGTTTATCAAAGGACATACCTTTGTCAGAGTGAGTGAGCTAACTTTGTGGGTTGTATTGGAGTCTTTCTATTGATTAATTTGAGAAAAGCTGACAGTTATTATACATGTAAGTGGTGAGGAGCAATCAAATTATGGTTATTCTGTGAATACCTGTTAAACCTCCCATTTCTCCAGAGAAAAGAGCTTACCCTTTTTTCCTGTTGCCCTCCCGTTGAAATAGTTTCCCGGAAATTTCCTGCATTTTAACTTTCGTCAAATGCAAATGTGACGGGTATGAGTAGTAGTAGTAGTAGTAACTAAGTAGTAATGATGATGCATTATCATATTTATTACTACACTATTAAAGAAATGAGTGACATAATAACATCCCCACTGTTTTTATGTGCATGTATGTCTGTTTCCGCTTGTGTAGCTTCACCTAAAAGGCTTGTGGGTGTGTGCGCGCGTGCGTGTGTGTGTGTGCTTGGAAAAGCACTTTCCAGACTTGGTGTCCTCATCACCATGGGCCAGAGCAGACACTTCACGCAGCAGTAAACACACTGAGGTCAGCGCTTGACGTCAACCTTTGCTTTGCTTCAGTGCTTCTTGGAAACACAAACACACATACAAATACAGTATATACACACACCAACCCATATGGATCACGATTAGGGTAGCTGTATGTTCGTGTAATACTGTCTTTCTCTTGAACATGAGAGGATATGAAATGGCAACCTTTTATTTTTAATGAATACCATTAATAGCTGATGTTAGAAAGTAATTGATCATGAAGGTATAGATCGTTTTTACAAATTCACACGGGCAGCGATAAAACATTGAGAAATGACATGACAAGAAACAAATTTTATTGACTAAACCCATTTGGGAGTTTAGAAAACTGGAGGAATTCAATAAAAACTAACTCAGAGTACTGAAGGTTATGTATATGTTAGGAATGCTCCAATCAGGTTTTAGGCTGCTGATACCAATAATCCATGAGTGATACGGCCACATAGATAAGTGTATATTTTTAAATGTACTATTCGCTGTATCGGGGGTCACCAATGTTTTTTCTTGTGAGAGCTACTTTCATAAAATGAAAATGGTTATCTCTGAAACATTTAATTTCATCAATTATTTCAACCCAAACATACCGAATATGCTTGTTTTAACAGAACATTAACAAAATGTATATTTAAAAATGCATTTCTTCACTACATGCAAGGGGCTTGTTAACAATCTCAAGTGAGCTGGACGTTCTCCCGGCTGGGCATGCCCGAAACACCTCACCAGGGAGGCATCCGGACGAGATGCCTGAGCCACCTCAACTGGCTCCTCTCGATGTGAAGGAGCAGCGGCTCTACTCTGAACTCCTCTCGGACAGCCGAGCTCCTCACCCGAAGAAAACTCATTTCTATCGCTGGTATCCGTGATCTCGTTCTTTCGGTCATGACCCATAACTCATGACCATAGGTGAGGGTGGGAACGTAGATCGATCGGTAAACAGAGAGCTTTGCCTTCCGACTCAGCTCTCTCTTCACCACGACGGTCTGGTACAGCGAGCGCATTAATGCTGACGTGGTCCCTCACTTGTGAACAAGACCCTGAGATACTTGAACTCCTCCACCTGAAGCAAGACCTCACTCCCAAACCGGATGGTACAATCCACCTGTTTCCATCTTAGAACAATGGCCTCAGATTTGGAGGTGCTGAGTCTCATCCCAGAAGCTTCACACTCAGCTGCAAACCGCTCCAGTAAACGCTGAAGGTCACAGCCTGATGAAGCCATAAGGACCACATCATCTTCAAATAGCAGAGACGAGATCCTAAGGTCATCAAACTGGACTCCGTCAATGCCTTGACTGCGCCTAGAAATTCTGTCCATGAAGATTATGAACAGAATGGGTGACAAAGGGCAGCCTTGGCAGAGGCCAACGTTAACTGGAAACAAGCTCGACTTACTGCTGGCAATGCGAACCAGGCTCCTGCTTCGATTGTACAAGGATCGAATGGCACGTAGTAGCGGACCACCAATCCCGTACTCCCGCAGCACCCTCCCATAGGACACCACGAGGGACACGGTCGAATGCTATTTCCTAGTCTACAAAGCACATGTAGACCGGTTGGGCAAACTCCCACATGCCCTCCAGCTCTACAGCAAGGGTGTAAACCACATTGCAACTCCTGTAACCGAGGTTCGACTAACGGTCGTACCCTTCTCTCCAGGACCCTAGGGTAGACTTTCCCAGGGAGGCTGAGGAGTGTGATCCCCCTATAGAACACACCCTCAGGTCACAACTTTTAAAAATGGGGACCACCACCCTGGTCTGCCAGTCCAGAGGTACTGTTCCGGTCTTCCATGCAATGTTGAAAATGTGTGTCAACCAAGACAGTCCTCCAACATCCAGAGCCTTGAGAAATTCAGGACGAAACTCGTCCACCCCCAGAGCCTTGGAATTGGGGAGTGTTTTAACTACCCCAAATACCTCAGCCACGGTGATAGAACTGTCCACGTACGTGTCCTCAGACTCTGCTTCCTCTACGGAAGGCATGTCAGTGGAATTGAGAATCAGAATCAGAATCAGAATCAGAATCAGAAAAACTTTATTGCCATTGTAAGTGAACAATTCACAAACTACGAACTTTCTTTGGCCACTCGGTGCAAAGTAGAACTCTAAGTAAACATAGAGCATTAAATAAACATAGAACTAACTAAACATAGAACCCTGAGTAAAAAGTCGAAATCACTGATAAGTAAAGGCATGAGAGTGTTTTTAGTGCAGGTAGTATAAGGTGCCAAAAATACTGGTTATAAAGTGAGCATAGTGCAAATGTTATAAAGTGTTCATGAGTTCAACAGCAGAAGGAAAGAAACAGTTCTTGTGGCGAGAGGTTTTGGTCCGAATGGACCGTAACCTTCTGCCGGAGGGGAGTGGCTCAAATAGTCCATGTCCAGGGTGGGAAGGGTCGGCAAGTATCCGGCCTGCTCGCCCCCGAGTTCTGGAGACGTACAGGTCCTGGAGAGATGGAAGGCTGCAGCCGATCACTTTCTCGGCGGAGCGCACGATGCGCTGCAGTCT
>QODF01000048.1:1892797-1920260 GCA_024372805.1 Oostethus manadensis
GCCAGACGTTCCCAGCACACCCTCACTACGCGTTTGGGTCTACCAGGTCTGTCCGGCATCCTTCCTCGCCATCTAAACCAACTCATCACCAGGTGGTGGTCAGTTGACAGCTCAGCCCCTCTCTTCACCCGCGTGTCCAGAACATGCGGACGCAGGTCTGATGATACGACCACAAAGTCGATCATAGACCTGCGACCTAGGGTGTCCTGGTGCTCATGGACATCCTTATGTTCGAACATGGTGTTTGTTATCGACAAACTGTGGTTCGCACAGAAGTCCCGCAACAACACACCACACGCCCACAGGACTAATGTTTTCATGGGCAACGTGAGCAGTGCCAGGCCAGAAAAGCAGAAAAAGACAACTTTTGACCTTGAGATTTTTTGTTGGACTGTTCAAATGATTCACCAAATAGCTTTCATACATAATAGATGGCTGCAGCCAAGAAACTTTATTAATACCTGACCTACTTCCCCTGAAAACAACATGCACATACATATTCATGCAAACCTAATGAAGCCACCATGAATAAACAAGTTTGCCGCTGTCCACAAAAATACACAGCTTGTGTTTCAATAGTTATGCACAAGCTTGCTGAGGCTGCAAGCCGGCACATGGACTATCACCAAGTGTGTGTGTGTGGTGTGCCTATATTTTAAAATAGATTTATGTGTAGCCAGCTAACGGGCAGGCTGAGGTTCTTGATCATAAACCAAAGTACTGGACAAATCCAGAAGTGATGAAAAATTCAAACATCTTGACAACCTGATGTTATTGTTGGTGATGAAACCTTCATCTTCAGCTGCTGGATGAGACATCGGGATCACCCAACATAGAGGGATTGTCCTTTCTGATTATGCTGTTGTCTTGCAAATAAGACCCGTGGCATGAACCCAAACTACCCAAGTCACACAGTACTTTCTTCTTAAATAAACACAAAGCTTTATGCCAGTAAGCCAGACGAGCATCCTAATTATTTTCAGATTCTTCATTTTATGTAATTTCCTTCAGTGCAGTTTAAATATTTCACTTCTTACTGCAGCTTTCTGTTGACATTTGGCAGATACGGCGCGGAAAGAATGCAGTGTGGTAAAAAGTAAAAATAGCATGGCGGCTGCCAATAAACAGTGCAGTACAGAAATATAGAATTCATAAGAATTGTAGTTGATAACTGTACGTGCCTTTTTCTGAATCTCCAAGAGACATACAAGCTGTTGTGTTTGTACTTTGTACTAATGAGTTGTTAAAGCTTCACCTTCACTGTATACACTTACTTCACAACTACTATGACCAAACATAATGTATTACGTAGTTATATTTAATCTTATAATTTTTTGCATGAATCATGCATTTTCAAGCATAAAAATGGCTTAATGAACTAAAATACCAGTATAAGGCATTCAAAATATGCGTGCCAAGGCACAAAGACATTACTGCCAAGTTCTTTTGGACTTTGACCAAATTTGTTTGACCAATTGCTGACTTATTTTACTGACTTAGGTTACTGATGTTAGTGTGATGTACGGTGAGACACACGGCGCACGTAACTAACAGGCTGGTATTGCAGGTCTGAATTTTTATTTAAATTTTAAATGGATTATTTACTTTCATTAAGTCTTCTCTTTTGTTGGAGCGCCTTTAGCTTTGATTATGGCACGCATTCGCTGTGGCCTTGTTTCGATAAGCTTCTGCAATGTCACAAAATTTACTTCCATCCAGTGTTGCATTCGTTTTTCACCAAGATCTTGCATTGATGATGGTTGAGTTTGTCCGCTGCGCAAAGCCTTCTCCAACAGATCCCAAAGATTCTCAGTGGGGTTAAGGTCTGGACTCCATTTGTGAAAATGATGTCTCATGCTCCCTGAACCACTCTTTTACAGTTTGAGCCCGATGAATCCTGGCATTGCCCTCTTGGAATATGCCTGTGCCATCAGGGAAGAAAAAATCCATTGATGGAATAACCTGCTCATTCAGTATATTACGGTAGTCAGCTGACCTCATTCTTTGAGCACATACTGTTGCTAAACCTAGATCTGACCAATTGCAGCAACCTCGTACCTATTTGACTTTTTTTTGGCCAGGCTGTGTATATCAGTGCAAAAGTAACTAGGGATGTGTTATTTAATGTCTAGAGGGCAATGATGAAAAAACATATTTAGAAGGTTATAAAAAGGTCTCCTATGCTATAACTACAAAAATATTATTTATATATATTATGAATAAGGAATTCTACTCCCTGAAAATTCACTTATCACGGTCAGGTCTGGAACCAATTATCTGCAATAAATTAGGGACCACTATACTCCAACAAAGGGTATGCAAACAAGGTTTTGGATAATACCCAAGAGGAGTAGCCGTTGGTGTGCTTGTGCACAGTGTGTCTTTTCTTCTGGTATGCATGCTGCAATGTTTTCAGTTGTTTTTGCAACTCTACTGGTGTATTTCGATGGCTGACCTTGACTCCCCAATTCCCTGTTCATACAGAATAGCCAGACAGGAAAATGAAAGACGAGATGAGCTGATGTCTATTCCAGCTGACTGTGGGTGAGAGGCGGGGAACATCGCTCGACTGGTTGCTGGTTGCCAGTCTGTCACTGGGCACATATAAACAAACAACCATTCACACTCACATTCACACCTATGGGGAATTTAGAGTCTCCAATTAACCTAAGATGCATGTTGATGGAATGTGGGAGGTAACTGGAGTACCCGGAATAGGCATACGCAAACACGGGGCAAACATCCTGTTGGGCAGATGTGTAAACCGCTGGCTCTACCATGCTGCCACATTTTAGAAGTAATTTGTCCAACACTGTAAATAACCAATATATAAGAACATCTCAGCATGTACTTGAACTGCTGTTCTAAAAAAGTAAAAAAAAATTCAGAAGTCGGTGTGGAAAATAACACTCGAAATATCAAACTTTCTTTGCATTTTAGTCCATCCATTCATTTTCTACTCCAGTGCAGGTGGGCAGACCCAATGCCAGATCTGCATTTTAATAATTTCTGGGTTAGACAGCAAAACTTGATTATTATTGGGATAATGCGGTAGTCTTCGCGGGTCCTTGACAAGTCAAGAAGTAAACTTCCCTCCTTTAATCAAATAGTCAGCAAGCTAATTCTGCAGAGCCAACTCTTTTAATGAAGAAGGTGATGAAAGAAAAGAACGATAAGAAGTACAGTGCAGCAAAAATATGCAGCATTAATGGTAAGAAGTATTTTATTTCCTTTTGGTTAGCTCCAGGATAACTGTGTCATTGTGGCTTCATGGCTCTCTTAGCCAAAAGGTTCCAGACCCCTGATTTTGATCTTCAGAATTTCAAAATTTCTGATACTTGTCTTGTGTCGAATCTTAGCAGCGAAGCTGTAGATGTTTGGCGAGCACCTGTGAGTCAGTGAAACTCAAGTCTTTGTTGAGTACCCATGATGCCCAAAATGGAGATAGAGTAACAGTAGCTCCGTTAATGACATGCTATCTGCTAGCGGCAGCAGAGTTGAGTAAGTGAACACGTAAACAGTGGCAGGTACCCGTGAGTCCAAGTACAAGTTTTGATCCATGACTCACCCATCTCTAATTTTGTAGGCTGAATATATTTTCTATTTTTGTATATAATATATTATATTTATATATGTATATATAATATCATATTATAATATATACAATATATATATACAAAAATATATAATATATTATATTATAATATATATACAAAAATAGCAGTCTCAGTAGGAAAGTACAGACTTCCCGGGTCCCGGCAACTTCTTCCAGCTCCATCGGGAGGAGACCAAGGCGTTCCCAGGCCAGCAGTGAGGCATAGTCCTTCCAGCGTGTCCTAGGTCTTCCCCGGGGTCATTCCCGGCTGGGCATGCCCGAAACACCTCACCAGGGAGGCGCCCGGGAGGCATCTGGACTAGATGCCCGAACCACTTCAACTGGCTCCTCACGATGTGAAGGATCAGCGGCTCTACTCTGAGCTCCTTCTGGATGGCCGAGCTTCTCACCCTATCCAGTCACCCTACGGAGGAAACTCATTTCCGCCGCTTGTATCCGTGATCTCGTTCTTTCGGTCATGACCCATAACTCATGACCATAGGTGAGGGTGGGAACGTAGATCGATCAGTAAACCATGACGGTGTATGGTACGGTACAGCGACCGCATTACTGTTGACGCTGCACCGATCCGTCTGTCGACCTCACTCTCCAAATGTAATGGTGATGGTTTAATTTTATTTGAACATGCATGTAAATGACATTGGAATACATCACTTAAAACAATTGACAGTTCCACATGTCCAAAAGGAGTAGGAAGAAGCAAAGCTTATTAAATCCTACACCTGTAGAATTTCCCCTATTTCAATACATTTGTAGACTTCCTGCAGTTACTAAGTTTAAATGCATAAGTAAGGTCATGTGACAGTGTGTTAGATAGTAGTCCTTGTCATGGTAAATAAATTATATTGCCGTCCTGATGAATGATATTCATAATAAGTAATTATAATAGTGATAATAGTGATGAGTGGTGTATAACAATTGTAACAAAACATTGTTGTAGTACAGACAATGTTCTCACTAGGATGAAAAGTTGCTAGTACAAGTATAAGGTGATAGTAACAAACATAGCATTGACAGTCAATAGACAGAAAATGTACTCCGCAAGGAATGTAGTAATATGGCCTTGGATGTACACAATATTTCACGCCTCTTCTTCCTTGTATTTTGTAAACATCAACTGTTTGTAATGTTTCTTGAAGTCAATCATTGTAGAGCATTGTTTTACTTCTTTACTTAATCCATTCAATACTTTGATTCCACATACCAATACCAAAGTACTAATAGTTTTTAGTGTTGTTCTTGCATATTTGTGTTTTAAATTTAGTTTATTCCTAAAATCATATTTCTCCTCTCTTGTTGAGAAAATTTGTATAATATTCTTTGGTAACTGGTTGTTGTTTGCTTTATGCATCATTTTAACGGTTTGAAGGTTTACCAGATCAGCAAATTTTGATAATGGTGATTTTTGAAGCAGTGGATTTGTATGCTCTCTAATGCTATCCTAATTTATCCTCTTTGCAGTACATCAAGTGAGTGAAGTGTACTTTTGTAGTTGTTTCCCCTTATCTCCACACAATAAGTTAGATATGGTAACACCAGACAACAATAGAGAGTTTGGTGTGATTTTTGATTTTTGCATGATAATTGTCAGTCAACAAAAATACTGCTGTTGCAGGAAACCTTTATTAAATACAAAGTTTTGTGTTATGAATGGTTGGCCTTTTCTCATTGTGACTTTTCCTGTATTTTGACCACTTTGGCTGTTTTTAATTTTGTACGTTGTACTCTGACCCGTACAGCCTTTGAAGCACAGCGGTGAGTCAAGCTTTTTAAAGCAATAAGGTGCAGCTTCACCTTGAGCAATGTGGTTCATCCTGGGGTTCCATGTAAAATGTACGCAAAATGTCAGTGTTTACTCTTTACATACACCATTCTCTCTTTACATGTGCACATGTGGAAAATTCCTTCATCAACATGTACACACTTGCAGGGGAGCAGGTAAATACTGTATGGATTCACACAAATGCACATTAGAGATGGGAAACAGTTGGCTTTTTGTATACAGATGATTGCTCCTAGTAATAGATTGCTCCTAGTGGAAGTGGACATCAAACATTCCCATAAAGACAGAATCTGGGGATCCCTCCATGGACCACTGACAGCACGTTTCCAAGTGTGCTTGAGCCTGCGTGCGGTGGGGAGAGGATGACAGGATGCAGTCGTGGCTCGAGCCAGAGCTTCACTGTAAAGTTTATGTGAGTGTGTGTATGTGAACGCAGATGCAAGGTGGTGGACACTAATACATACCTTTGCTGAGTGTAAATGTTTTAGTGGCTTCTCGTCAAGTAGGCTCAACCGTCTTTGACATAATTATACAGTCTGTCAAAGCTAAATACG
This sequence comes from Oostethus manadensis, assembly GCA_024372805.1. NCBI lineage: Eukaryota > Metazoa > Chordata > Actinopteri > Syngnathiformes > Syngnathidae > Oostethus > Oostethus manadensis. The sequence continues at coordinate 1,898,751 of QODF01000048.1, forward strand.
AGGTTTCCTATGCGATGACGACTGGCAGGTCAGTGTGAAGAGTGGAAACGAGACTGCCAGAAATGGGAAGTTGTTGACTAAACAAAATCAGTGAGTGTGTGGGGCGGGGGTTCGTGGGTGTGTGTGTATCTTTGTGCATTTGGGTGTGTGGTGACACATTTGTAAGCGCCAGCAGACGTTAGACAGAAAGAATATAAGTGTAGCGTTTGAACTTGGCTAAAGCGTATTAAGTCCCTTTGGCACAGAAGTGTCAAACAAGATCACCATTACTGTACTGTAAATGTAATGCCCAAAGCCGCCTGGGATAGGCTTCAGCATACCCACGACCCTAATGAGGATAACCGGCATAGAAAATGAATGGATGGATGGACATATGATTTGGCTTAGAGATCATAACAATGAATATTTAAGACTATGGATAAGAAAGTGTAAAAGCCTAAGTGTGAATTGCTCTTGGAGATTAATAAAGTTTCTATGTATCTATCATACAGTAAATGTGGGATTGAATGCTTTATGAATGCTTCATGCTCCATTTCTCCACACACATACTGTATATTGTAAGATGACACCATTTACGGCCTCAACACCTCAGCTTTTTAGGCCTCTTGTTTCCAGGTGCTGTTTATCCTTCACTTTCACATTTATTGCATTATCAGGCCAAACGAGCTGAAATGCAGCACACCAATAAAATAGCACAATTATTTTCACCACTTTCTTGTCAAGTGCCTGCCAGGCCAGCCATTCATCTTGGATTTTAGGCCAAAGGACATTTTCATTATACCATTAATGTGTTATACTAAATACCTCTTACCAATTCACAAGTGACATTACTCTTTATCATACCACCATCATACAGTATATCAGGATATCAATTAGCACATTAATTATATGAATGTGTTATAACTAAAAAACTTGATTTACTGTAAATATATATCATTTTTATACAAACAAGATAATTTTAATTACTAGGTATAATAGTTATTAGTGTTGATGGTAATAATGTTTTAACTTAATTAGTTTGTTTGGAAAGAATGTGACCGGCATTAAAAGAGGCCCAGAGCTTTGTGGACCTGTTGCCAGAGAGGGCATCACCAGCATCGAGCACCACCACCGCTCCTGGCCAAGTCCCCTGTACTGTGCATTAAAAGATTCTGGAGGTCTGCTGCAAGAAGGTGGATGATCTCCTGCAGCCGATTCTCCGCTTGTCTACTCTAACCTGGTGATTATTGTATGAGTGTCCTATATTGTGTATTAAAAGAGACAACAAGATGTTGGAGGTCTGCTGCAAGAGGATGGATGATCTCCTGTAGCAGTGCCTCCACTTGTCTGCCCTAATCTGATGACTTTGTTATGTGTTATGTGTTATGAGTGTCCTATGCTGTGCATAAAAGGAGACAAGTTTTGGAAGTCTGCTGCGAGAAGGTGGATGCTCTCCTACAATAGAACTTCCACTTGTCTGCCCTAATCTGTTGATTTTATTGTATGAAAAAACAATCCAAGGGTAAGCAAAATCATATTTATGTCAGTATGCGTATCTTTCCAAGTATTCAATTATTATCAATTATTATTATTATTTCAATTATTATTATTATCTTTTTCACCTCTGTTTAAGATCAATCTAGTATATGATTCTGACATCAGGATTTAGGTTGTTGATGTATGAATATAATAATCATAGTAATAATGGTAATGGCCATGATCAAGTATGTAAATGATGCTTCCAATAGGAGAAGCTTATGTAAAACCAATATAAGTACTATACATGTGTGATCTAAGGTGTACTTTCCAATGGTATGATATTATTAATCAATATAATACAATATAATACAAGGAATTTTTTATAATACACTTAAATAGAATGTATTATATTACATAATACAATAAATTATCATGAGCTAATGTTAAATAAATAGCATACAGTTAGTTCATACTACACTAAGATTAATATACAATTGTGATCTCGGACTTATATAGCTATGACTATTGACCCTTCAATTGTAATGATGGTATTTTATATTACCTGAAACACCAGGTAACATTCAAATACCTCTTTCCTCATTCATGTACTGCGACAGAATTCTTTCTTTGTATCTTAATTAAAGTAGTTTAGTTGGTAGTTTAAGTAGTAGATCCAATCTGTTCCAAAGTTTAACACGCCATACAGACACACACAAACTTTTCCTGATGCTTCTTACTGCTTGTAATTTCAAGTTACCACATGCCTTAGATTATAACCCCCTTCTGTCTGTGTAAAAAGCTTTTTATTATTAGTAGGAAGTATATTTTTATTAGCTTTATATAGCAGCTGTGCAGTATAAAAATCTAGGTCTAGGAATTTTAACAGTTTAGACTGCAAAAATAAAATATTGGTACAATTACAAAACCCAACCTTATGTATAGTTCTTACTGCACACGTTTGACATACAAAGAGGTGATGAAGTGAACATTTGTAATTGTTGCCCCAAACTTCTATACAGTAAGTCAAATATGGCAAAACTAATGAGCAATACAATAAATGCAGTGCGTTGTATTCGAGAAAATATTTAGTTTTATAGATGATTTACACACTTTTAGAAACATTACTTTGTATGTGTCTGATGTGTGCTTTCCATCTTAGTTTACTATCTATTGTTACACCTAAAACATTATTTTCTGACACTTGATCTATTACAATATCATTTAATTTTATTGCCAAGTTAGAGTTTTCTTACACAACATAGCTTGTGTTTTATTTACATTTAGAGATAATTTATTGAGCTCCATGTGTTCTTTTGTTTTAATTAGCTCATCATTTACATTTTCTATGAGTTTACTATATTTCTCACTAGTATATAAAATGTTTGTGTCGTCTGCAAATAATAGTAATTTTAATAAGTTTAACACATTAAATATATCATTTATATAAGATTGAATAACTTGGGGTTGAATACGGATTCCTGAGGGACCCCGCAAATAATACCTAGCTACCTGGATTTGTAGTCCCCCAACTTGACATACTGTTTTCTCAGTAAGTAAGTAAATAAGTATTTATGCATCTAGTTAAGAGCCACCTGCCTAATACCATTTCGTTCAAGTTTTCTGAGTAATATTGAATGATTGATTGTGCCAAAGGCTTTTAAAAAAATCAATAAATATCCCAACTGCATATTTATTACCGTCTAAATTATTTGTGATCTCTTCCACTGCTTCAAGTATTGCCATTGATGTTGACCTTCCTGACCTGAAACCGTACTAACTATCATAAATTATATTATACTTATCTACTGTAGAAATGACTGTAACCTTTTGTCAAAAGGTTTTTCTAAAATTTTGGAAAACTGTATCATTTAAAAAGATGTGTGTATTTCCATTTTTGCACAATTATTATTGTATGTATTAATTTTGCAATTTTCATTTTATTAGGAAATGTCCCAGTTTGGAATGATAAGTTGCATATGTACATTAACGGTTTGGAAATACTTCTTATTACTCTTTTAACTAACAACATATCTATATCAAAACAGTCAGTTGAAGTTTTATTTTCACAGTTATTAACAATACCTATTATTTCTGCCTCGCTCACTCCAGAGAGAAACACTGTATGCGAGTTGCTTTCTATCACTGAGTCCAATTTATTACTACCAGACTCTGGAATATTTGCTGCAAGATCTGGTTCTACATTCACAAACAATATATTGAAACTGTTCACTATTTTATTCATATTGTAGATGTTTGTATTTTCATCAATGAGGTAATCTCGATTTTCATTATTTTTCATGTTACCTTTAACAACAATATTCCATATCCCCAAACCCATTTCATATTATTTGTATTCATATTTAATAATTGGTATAATATAATTTCTTACTATTTCCTATTATATTGGTCAATTTATTTTTATACAATTGACAGGTAGACAGGTAGATGATCAGTTGTATCGCATATCATTAAGCCAATAGTGGTTACAGTCTTGATGCTATTTGTAAAAATGTTATCTATATTTAATTTAATTAGTTTTATTCAAAAGATTAAAAATACATACAACAAATCAATAAATGCTGAATGCACTAAGGCACTAACTGATTAATTCAAATTAGGAGTGAGGCTACTTAAAAAACGGTTGTGGAGGGCATTCAACCCATTGGCAGACATGTGTTCTTATAGGTTTAATGAGTTATCGGTTAAAATTTAAGGAAACGCCATGTTGTCTCAGTATCAAAGCAATGAAAATGTACAATACTATAAAATGAAAAGTAACTACAGCTTCAGAACAATGTTTTTTCTTGGAAGTGTTTGGTTTTCGGATTCAGGGGTTCCAACAAAGATTATCACATTAGGCCACTTCTCTAACTGAATTTTTGGAACCCTGTCAGTCTGTTCAAAACTGTATGGATCATTGTGGTTGAAGTGCAAAAGCAAGCAAACTGAAAGGTACAACCATCTACATCAATGAGCGTCACATAAAATGCTGACATAGCCAGGAAAGCATGCAACTTAAGGAAGCAGGGGAAGATTCAAGGCAGTGGTAGTGCCAACTGCATAATCAAACAGACCAAACCAAGAAACCAATGTACGTGTTGTCAAAAACATCATGGAGCTGAACAAATATTGGAGATGATATCATCCCGACAATAACAACTAAACAAATAATAACGCAGATTATGCCAAATTGTTTTGGGAGTTCAGATGTGACATATCACCACTCATTGCCAGCTAGTCTACTCTCTCAGACATGTCGCCTCCATAGTGGCTTTCACTTGGGTTGAGTTGGGCAATGCTAATATGCTACAGTAAGCACATTGTCTGATCTCTGGTTAATGTAGCAGAACAAGCAGACCATTTTTTATACGTTACCTCATTGTTATGACTCATGAGCTAAATGCGGACGCTGGTCACATTGGAGAGGAGCCTGATAACTAAAAGCTTTGACTTCTGGAGACTGTGACAACCGCATGTAAGCCTGAGGACTTGCAGTCTCGTATTTGTTTAAATTGTAATCATCAGGGGTCTGTCAAGTCATGAGCTCTGCTGCATCCTTCTGTTCATTGTACAGTTGACCTGAAGCTGAATGACCTGAAATGTAATCAAATTTAAAATGTGATCTAAAAGACAAACAAAAGTCATCTCATTCACTACTTTGCCATTCAGTTCTATCCATCCATTTTCTATACCGCTTATCCTCATTAGGGTCACAGGTATGCTGGAGCCTATCCCAGCTGACCTCGGGCGGGAGGCGGGGTACACCCTGGTGTGGTTGCCAGTCAATCGCAGGGCAAACATACAACCATTCAAAAAAAAAAACGGTTTAGAGTGGCCAATTAACCTAACATGCATGTTTCTGGAATGTGGGAGGAAACCGGAGTACCCGGAGAAAACCCACGCACGCACGGGGGGAATACACCAGCAAGGCTGCAAAAACATTGTCATTGTTTCAGTGCAACATACTGTAAATGTTACCAGGATTATTATTATCTGACAAACACTGACACAATTTTAAAACTCATTCAGAAACACATCATCTCATGTCTCCCAAGTGTATCAAACCTATTAAGTAAAAGCATAACAAAAATAAAAAAATTAGTGTTATATAGAAGTAGTGACGTAATCACCGGAAAAAGACGGCGAATGACCCAGAAAGCAGCATGAGCGCAATGTTGACAATAAATGATGTAAACAATGTTTAGCATTTCAACACAAAAATCCACATTTCTCGTACGCACTCACTACTCTTCTCCGCCAGCGTGGTGACGAACAAGGTGGCTTTGCATATTTGTCGTGCCGCACGAGTATATTTTTGATATACACGTTTTACATCCTGCAAAGTCCAGAGTTGTCACATCCATGCTATACAAGCCAAAGTGCGTCCACACTTTTCATTTCTACTTTGCTAGCGCATCTTTCCGTTTAACGTAACCGGCCGAGACCGCCATCGAGCAGCCTTGGCTTGTTTCGTCTTTTTCTGTGACTTCCGCTCAATTTCCTGCCACTCTGGTGGAGAGCTCTTCCTAGATGACATTTAGAATGCTGTATTTTATCAATAATGAATAATAAAATAACTATACACAGCGAGAACGTACCTGTTAAATTGCAAATAGTTCAATGTATTTAAATATAAATGTTGCTCTGCCTTTACAAAATGATAATATTACTCCAAGCTATTGTGTTAACTGTTACTCGGGATGTTTTAAGTACGCCCATCATCTGGGATACTTTACCAGACTGACTGTTGCTCCCAGCAGGAAGTAAATATATAATTTGAAACTTTCACTCTCTACTCATGGCTCTATTTCCCATTCAGTAAAATGTGCTCAGATTAGATTTGATTGCGTTTGAAAGTCCTGAGTCATGATCCATATTGCCACCATCTGGTTTAACTTTACTGAAATTCTGTATATAAATGGTGAAAGTTTACTAAGATCTCCACCGCCTTATCTCCATCATGTCTAATGTTGTCTTTAAGACATAAAGCTTCCCATTCCCCCTCAGTCGCTGTCACTGATGTTGTCCCACCTCATGAATCCATGTCTGTCCATTTTGGCTATCATTCACACTTAATTTATGTCTCTACTTGGCTTGATTAGCACTTTGGCACTTTGTAATTTGGAAATAGAATGAATTCTTATTCACTTTTTAGTGATCTGGCTGCAATGGGCGACCCACGCTGAGTGCATATAACCAGAGCAAGATGTTTTCCATTGGCTCCGTCCAGGCCGAACCATTATTGTTTTGTTTGGATGCTGGCCCTGTCACATGTGTGACACTCTGGTTGTTTGATCTCTTCTGAAGCTGGTGGTCTTTCCTTCTCTGCAGAAACTGTCAGTTACACAAAGGGTGGAGGAATGTTGTCATTTCTGCCATTTGATATGTTTTAATTAGGTACACATTGAGACGAAGAGGTTCTCACAAAGATTGTCTCATTGTGATGTGTGTGATGTCTGTTGTCTTATCTGGCCTACATCAAGCGCCATACTGGGTCAAATCCTAGATCTGAAAGGTCTGTGCTACCTATCATCAGACTGCACAGTTTCAACAGATAAGATTCAAAAAAATGAGGATGGAGCGCGGGGGGGTGCGACACTACTCGCTTAACCTGGAATGTCAACAACAACAACAAGGAGAACAGAGAAAATGTAAGTCTATCTGACAGACCTGTCGACTACACCTTGGTTCAAGTCAGAGGAACGTTTTTAAACATGTCTAACATTGGAACAGGGTGAAGTGGTTAGAATAACATTAAGGCTTTAGGGTTGGATGACTTTACTATTAAAAAGCCTCAAACCAAGATTGTGAAAAATTGTATGTATCGTCACGCCAGTCCAACATTGTCATATATAAATACGAATACGTTTGGTTTGCATATGCTATGAACTAATCAGAGAAAAAAGCACAGAAAGACATTTTTTTGATGTGGCGAATAATGAAAACAGCACAAATACCAAAATACTGTAAATCAAAGGACAGACCGAAGAGGTAAGGAAATGTTTAGTCTTTAGAATGTAATTATCCAAGTTAAACTATAGCTTAAAGCATATTTCATGAACTTGAAGGTGTATTCTACATCATTACACAGCTGTAGTTTTTTTCTATTCTTATTACAAAACTAAGGTTGTGTTACAGCTTTTTCTTTGGCAGTTTGTAGTTTTTCTTTGCTCAGTGCACATGCTGAAACGTACACAGAAATGTACTAAACAATTCACTTGGGTCAAATTTTGCACTGAAAATCCCATTCAAGTAGGAAACTTAAATCATTTTTATTAGGGGTGTGAAATTGAAGCATTAATTTAGATTAATTAATTACAGTCATGATTAGTGTGTTGTGTTTTTTAATCTTGTTAACCTAATTTTTAATCTCTAGCTTTACTGTGTCAGTAGGCAAATTGCCTTTATCCCTTTTTATAGAACTGCCATGTAGGCTGGCCAAGCAGCAACCAAAATGAATGGCACCAGGGTCATCTTGAAGCTTCCTGAATTTACGAGGTGTCTATGAGCTAAAGATAGCGTCAACATTATTGGAAAAGTAAGCGTAACCTAGCGTTAGCATCTGGCAACAAACAATGTACATTTGTCACCAGCTGGGGGCATCCGGTAAATGCAATGGCAAACAGCACAGAAAGTGGAAGGATGGGCTTTATAAAGCCACTTCTTGTTGATATACAGTCGTCCCTCGCAATATCAATGTTGGATTATAGCTCTATTGTTGATTTTCTAAAATTAATTACTTGATAAAAAATCACTCTTTCATGGATGACTGTGGCATATTATTAGTCCGAAAATATTGAAAGAGAGAGGTACATTGGATTACTGTCACACTGCCTGGAATCAGGGGCTGCACGGTGGTAGCATGTTGGCCTCACAGTCAGGAGGTTCTGGGTTTGAATCTCCGTTGGGCATCTCTGTGTGGAGTTCTCCCCATGCGTGCGTGGGTTTTCCCCGGGCACTCCGGTCTCCTCCCACATTCCAAAAACATGCATGTTAGGTTAATTGACATGTGAGTGTGAATGGTTGTCAGTCTGCCCTGCGATTGACTTGCGACCAGTCCAGGGTGTACCCTCCCACCCAAAGTCAGCCGGGATAGGGTCCAGCATACCCGCGACCTTATTGAGGTTAAGCGGTATAAAAAATGGATGGAAGGATGCATGGAATCAGCCATGGCAAGTCTGACATGAGTGAAAAGTTCTCCTCCCATTCCCTGTGGAAGTCTTTGGCTGCTTTGTTCTTCTTCCCCACTCTGTTTTAGACCCTTCCTTCAGTTTAGAATACAGTAAATGACTTAGGAGGCTAACTGGTCAGCACACTGGCTTGCTAAGTATTAAAGCCGTGGCCGTCACTTGTGTCCCTGTAGTGATCCTGTAACCTGTGGTTTACCGCAGTGTTGTGTAAACAACAAATACTAGGAGTGTAAAGGTGAAGTGTCATATCATGCCTAAAGGGCTTTAATTTGTATTGTACAGTATTTACAATGCCATAAACAGGTTTTCTATGTCTATATACAAAAATTTTCATGTTATTAATATTGAATCCTACTTCACAGAAATTCACTTATTGTGGTTGGGTCTGGAACCAGTTAACGGCACTGAATGACTGCATAGCAATCTCTTGATTTGGCACAGTAATGTGATGAATTTCAATGAAATTATCTCAAGGTCAGGGCTTTTGTCAGCAATTTTTAGATAAGATTAAACAAGTTAATTAACGACTAATGTTGCTAACTTTGCCGGCTCGCTGTCAGTAGTTGTCAAAAAACACGACAGGTGGTTGTGTGTGTGAACCCAGTGGGAAGAGGGCAGGATATGGTGCTTGCAGAGCGTTCAAAAGTTTGTGCCCTCTAGGCAGTCGCCTAACGATTGCAAACAGCCCCACAAGCTGAAAACACCTTTTAAGATGACTGGTAATGAAAAAAAAACACATGTCAAAAGGAAATCGCAGCTAAGAGACTCAAGGGTAAAGTCGTGCATGCTCGACTAAAAGCATAATCACAGATGGTTTCTTCTCATCAGATTGAAATGGAAAGTGGTGAACAAGTGCAAGGCTGGAAGGACAAATTTAATACTTCAGAATAATTTAAGGAACAATGCCTCATCGTGTCCTTAGCTAAATTGGATTATTTAAATCCAAAGTGATGCAAACAACCTCATAACCTGCTTCTCTGACTCACTTCCCCCTTTCTGTCACAAATTCATGACGCTGATGGCATACGTCAGCACTCGTGCTGTTGGTGATCTAAGACCTTGCTTGGAGTCAAAAGTCAAGGAAAGGGAATTATTAGGTGCTGGTTTATATTAGACATGCAAGCAAATATCAGCCTGGATGACGTTGTTGTAGACCATGAACCACATCCAGCTGCAAATGTTAAATTCTTTTTCACTCCTGTTAGTGGACCATGAAACTCACTTCAGCTCTCTGAGATGAGACTTTTTTATTTTCTGATAAGAGGAGGCAGGTGTAAAGTAAAGTTTGTTCATTTTCTATACCGCTTATCCTCTCATTAGGGTCGCGGGTATGCTGGAGTCTAACCCAGCTGACTTTGGGTGGGAAGCGGGGTACACCCTGGACTGGTCGCCAGTCAATCGCAAGGCAGTGTAAAGTAAAGTATTCCATTTAACTTTAATTTTGATCACGTTTAAGCCTACAATGACAAAACAATAGAGTGCAAATTATTATCTTAAAGGCACACTTTTCGTGTGCCTTTAAGACGTGTGTGGGAAAAGCTACTTTTCATTGAAGTTTTGTCCTTTAGATCGCCTAGGATTTTTGGCAATGTTGCGATCACACCAATCCACAAGACTTCAACTAGTCCCTGCAAATGATGTTCGCAAATGTGTCCAATCGCAGTATATTTGTCATTGCTTGTAGCGCTCAAGCGTGTACGTCAACGGTCTTAACAATGAAATGCATGCCGGCTCCGTGCTTTCACATCTTCACTTATCTATGTTGGAGATACCACCGTGTGTGATAATGTATCTCATTTACCAGCAAAAATCACCATGAAAGCTCATGTTTAGCAGTTCCCCAATAGTGGTGGTAAACCACATGAAACTGGTTGAAATGTAAACAAAAGTCGACAAATGACAAGCACTTTTCAACCGCAAACTACACGGGCAGAATGGCTGCAGCTTGTGGACAGAGCAGACAAAAGGGGAAGGTGTTTGACCCAGACTTGTGAATTTGTCACACTTGTCGGAATAAAAAACTAAAAATAGAATGCCTCTGATGAAATTTAAGCTTGTGTTATACAATGTCATCACCGGGATTTAACTAAGCAGATGGATACGAGGTTGCTGCAGTTGGTCAGGACTCAGTTCAACAACACTAGAAAAGAATGAGGTCAGCTGAGCTACCGGAATATACTGAATGAGCAGGTTATTCCATCAATGGATTTTTTCTTCCCTGATGGCACAGGCATATTCCAAGATGACAATGCCAGGAATCATCGGGCTCAAATTGTGAAAGAGTGGTTCAGGGAGCACGAGACATCATTTTACACATGGAATCCAGACCTTAACCTCAGTGAGAATCTTTGGGATGTGATGGAGAAGGCTTTGCGCAGCGGTCAAACTCAGGTGTCAGGTGAAAAATGAATGCAACACTGGATGGAAATAAGTCTTGTGACATTGCAGAAGCTTATCGAAACCAACTATTTTAAAAAGTGGTCCACAAAATCACTCTGGGATTGTTATTTTTTTAATAACCATCTTAATAGCTGCTGGAAAATACACAACTGGTTGACTCAACATCACTTTTAGGCCTCCTGATCACATTGCTGTAGCCTTTTGGCCAAATAAACGCTATTACGATCAAAAGCTTTAAGTTAAAAATAGATTTCAGAGCAATTTCATCAAAGTGAAGATTCTCAGTTTTTGGATATTTATACAATGAAAGATTTACAATGTAAAGGTAAAAAAAATCATATCAAGTTGGTCAAATAAAACCACATTAAACAATTGCAATAATCTATGGAGAGAGCAAAATGTTTTTGCTTTCCACCAACTGTCCATATTTACAGACTTCTGTACAACAATTTGGTTTCAATCCATGGAAAACATCAATTGTAATTATAGGTTGGATCAGCATGACATAGATGCTTTTTTTCCTTCACATGGGAAACCAACTTATGGTCCTGGGGTGGAAATCACAGAGAACGGGAAGCTGTCAGTTTTGTTCAGACAGGACGACATTGAGGGGACGCGGATCACGTGGGCGGTACGCTACTAGAGGTTTCACTGTTGTCTTGGACTGCTGCCTACATACTACCTTCAACTCTAAAGGACAAGCAGTTCATGGTCCATTGTCAACAACGTGTGTGGGAAAAGCTACTACAGGTCCTGCTCAGGTTCATATTGGGCAGGTTTATGTGCAAATTATGGCTTTCATGACCTGCAACATGATAATATACAGAGGATGTAATAGATATATTCTTTCATATGTGGTTCAATATTCAGTAGTTTACAATGTAAAAAAGTACAGAGTTAAATGAGAGGGTGCACTTTGCTAAAGATGGACGATGAACTCAAAACCTCTCACGATAATATGCAGCAAAGTTTCCACACTCACAACCATCATTAAAACTCAAAGGATACAGACATGCTGTATCTTTTCGCTGTGGGGGTCGGCTAGGCTGTGTGTGGACCAGTGCAGCAGCACTGTAATTATGAGTGCCCCAAATAAATATTTAAAATGGCAAAGGCAAATGAGGGATGACAAGAGAGCCGAAATCTCACTGTTGTGCAAATGTACATCAGTGCTGTGCTCTTTGAAGCCTTATTGGCATGTACAGCTCGGATCACATAAGGGCATGTGCTGTACAAGTCCTAGCATGGCATGCAGCTATTTTAAGACTAATGGGAAAACACAGTCATTTTTGTGTGGCATAGACCAACAACACAGTGCACAAGCCAAAGCCGCACACTTGTATTTTTACATATGCAACAAGGATGTAGCCTGGGTACAACTTTAACCTTTAGGTGTTTGAACTATGTTTGCCTTGAAATGTCTTGTATTCCTGTGATTTGTTTCCCAAAGGTGCCCCATGTTTTGTGTCATGAGTAAATCACTGGTAAAATATCCATAGAGTAAATTCCGATTTATAAGCTGCTACTTTTTTCACACACTTTAAACCCTGCAGCTTGTACAGTGATGTGGCCAATTCATGGCTAAAAACTACATTTCCCATAATGCTTTGAGTGCGGCTTCAGGAAGTAGTGATGTGGTTGAGTGAAGTGTGAGCTAATAACAAGTTTTAAAGTCACATCTCAATTAGGTTTGAGTGTGTGTTTGATGCGTAGAATTACTACAGCTGACTTTAGTTGTTTTGGTTGATTTGGTGAGAAGATGGAGGAGGTGATGAACAATTTTTCTGTTTAACTAGCCATATTACATGCACTGTTCGGTATTGTATAGGGGAAAAAAACTTTGTTTAGTTAAAACGACCATCCTCTTCACAATCTCATCCAAAATGCCAGGCTAGACTATCATTGCCTTACATTTTGTCGTCCCTTTTCATATTATGCTACCAAACTACATGACTCCAATTTTAACACCGTTTGTGTTGGAAAATTCACTCGCTGGACTTTACCCAGCCCAGGGGTCGGCAACCTTTAGCATCACAAAAGCCATTTTGGCCCGTTTCCACCAAATGAAAACTCACTTGGTGCCACAAAACCTATTTGACCAATAAATTGAAGGTAACACTATTATATAGTGCCCTAAAGTTTTGTCACGTTCCTTTTCTGTCTTCCTGTTCCTGTTCTTAAGCTTTCTCTACCAACTTTGGAGTCAAATTCCTTGTTTGTGTGAGCATACTTGGCCAATAAAGCTGATTCAGAACATTTGCAATAAAAGCATTGTTACACATCAATTAATTCCAGTTCTAGTACCCTTCTCTGTATTGTCATTGTTCATTAGCGACAAAGTAACTTAAAGAAAAATGGCAAAATAGTTGCATCACGGTTTCTTACCAAGTTGACAAACCAGAAAATACTACCCTTAGCACTTTGGTGGAGACGCTGAACTCCAAAGCAGAACTTTGAAAGGCTCATGAGACTGGAAGATGTAGTGAGAACACAGAAACATAAATCAAATGGAGCCACAGCAGAAAGATAAGATAGCCGCATGCGGCTCCGGAGCCTGGGGTTGCAGACCATTGACCTAGCCAATTCCAGTCAACACCAAGCCATCACCAGGAGAGGATCTTCCACATAGGGCTTGGGCCAAAACTGGCATCAGGTGCTTCAACCACAACATTAGCAAACATGAATCTGCAGCCTGACTGACCAGACTGTGGACCCGTACTCTGGTACATGTGCGGCATGATTACCAATTACTGCGTCCACCCAAAGACTTCATACTTGACCTGACAGTCAGCTAACTGCAACGTTTGGAGGAGATTGTGTAGTTGTCTCATACTGTATATGATAAGATGAAGAACCCAACATACTGTGGGCTTTGGACCATGTCTATATTGGGACTAGCAGCAATACCATGAGAGGTCAAAGCTGAAATTTGAATCCAGAACCACTTGGTTGAGAGGCAGATGTAAATACTGCTAACCTGTTTACCTTTACATTTTTCACAATATTGTCTGTGTTGCAGTCTGGTAAGATTAGTAACATTATACCGCATAGCTCTTTTCTTCTTTTGAAGGAATATGTAGTTTACAGATCTTATCTGCCACTCAATACGCTCGTAATCAGTGGTGTCTGCTGGCACACAGTTTGCTGCAATCTATGTGGTTACTGTGTGTTCTGTGTTCTGTGTTTTCTGCAGAAACAGGAGGCGTCCAAAAACTGAAGGCAGAAGAAAAAAATTAAGCTGAATCATATGTGAAGATATATTTTCACATTATCCTTCAGTCGGTGGTTAGAAAACAGTCTCAAACACATTGGAAGCCTTTATTTTTCTTTCCCTGCTATAATGAATAATGCATTTTGGGATAGTAGATTATGTGAAAAGGATCTAGATGACTGCTGGCAAAGGGATGTTGTCACCACAAAATCCATCAGTCCAACTGTGGAGTCACATTTAGCGAGTGCACGTGAGGTCCCTGGTTGTGAACAGTGTGTGAGTGTAAAAATGTCTTTTCAATATTATCACACTCAGAAGAGCAACACTTTGGCTTAAACAAATGTTTTAATTTAAAGAACCCGGCAGAGTAACACCATCCTTTTTTTCTTGCATAGTTTTCCTTGTGATTTCTTTTGATCAAGTTTCATGACAGTCCTGGGATACTGTGAACGTTTTAGGGAGAGCAAAAGATTGTTGGGAGAGCAAATAAACACAGTGCCGAGGGGCTCAGCTGTATTTAACAATGTGTCAGACAGGGAGAGTGAGGACAAGAGGCAGTCCTCTGCAGGAGAACTTTACAGAAAGCAACACCACAAAAGTAAATAAATGGATGAGCAGTTGAAAAACGACAAATATCCTATGTGTAAGTAAATTAGGTGCATTTTGTTCCTGGGCCTTCAGTGGAGACTTAAGCAACCTGTTCCACCTCTTAATATCACTACTATCATGTCACAATTATACAACTCATCAATAATATAAATAAAAATGCAGTATAACAATACACATTGTACATTACAATATTAAACTAGGCCACAAAACACTGTGCAACTTTGAGCTACATTGTGAGTAAACTTTCAGACACCAACCAATCAGAAGATGGAATAATGCTGACATTACTTTACGCCTGCTAGCTGGCCCTGTAAAGTAAAACTGTTCAGTTAAACAAACAGCCCCATTCATAATCATTAAAGTAACATTGTACCATCACTCCTAAATTTGAAGGCCCTGGGCAGATTGTATTGACATGGCAACACATTCTATTGAAGATGACATCTGATTGGACAAAACCATCTAACATACACATACACTACTGGAAGCAGTGCAGCCAAGAGACATTCTACTAAACAAAGACAATAGATTTTTGGGAATAAATTCATACCATTTTATTTAACAAATAGTTGTAAATGTACGTCAGTGCTTCTGATAGTGTTTAAGCCAGCCGAGAAATCTTTGCTGGCCCTGATTGCCTGCCACTGTCTAACTTCAGTCTGAGGCGAGCAGAAGTCATAGCCGGTAAGACAGAATCTAAATGATACTGCACCATAAAAGGATGTCTACATCTTAACATCACATCTTCCTATCAACACTGCTAGAACATTTCACATTGTGGTAAGATTTGTACAACCAATGCACACACTCATGTCAGGTCCACCACTATTACAGACCAATAAAGTCGGCTACGACGAGTCACGGAGATGAGCTTCTCCTTTTTCCAAGCCAGAGTACAATTAAAATGAAGATATGTTAATGTAATAAAAAATAAACTCACATTGCTGCTTTAAATTACTTTGAAAACAAAAGCTTATGTAAAAATGGCCACAACATTGGACTGAACTTCAAGCATTGAATTAGGAGCAGAATAGGAGAATTGACAATGATTACGGTGCAGCTAAAAGGCTAAATGAAATGATGCCATATTATACATTATATATAGTACATATATTCTATCTTGGTTTATATCCAGAACAATGGATAGATCACAGTTAGTGTTGGAAAATATTTATGGTTGCGTATGTGTTGACAAGTCCCTCATGTCCCATACTACCTCCTCATTGGCTGCAATGTGTCCGTGTCGTTACATCCATACCTAGGCCTGACACGATTACAAATGTTACTGGACGATAGTTGTCCTACAAACTATTGTCGATAACTGATATTATTGACAACATTTTTACAGGCCACTGTTCACTAATTATTTGGCGTAATAATGAGAGTTTAACATATCAAAAGCAATAAACTTTAACTTCTCAAGAGTATTTAACATTGTGATTGAAATCTCAAGAGCTTTGAATATAATTAACGAAAAAACATAATAAATTAAACAAACAAAAACACACGACAACAACCAAAAAATTCAATGAAAATAAAATTGTCAAAAATTGTCAAAGAAAGCAAAAATTGCACCAAACGCCTCAGTAAGCGTTGAATGTCAGAACAAAGGTTCTGCTGCACCGCCTGTGGTATTTTTTTTGTGTTAAATGTTCCTTCCAGTTTTTTTAAGTGTCTGAGCATACATACAAATGACCTGAGCGTTCCTTGGATCTCTGTGAGCGCCATCAGAAGTCTACACTTTTTGTAGTAGTATCACACCCATCCAAAACCTGAAAACTTGAGGTAGTCCGGCTTACGTGGTAGTTTGTATACGAGTGGGTTCAAAAGAATGGCAAGGCATATTTCACAATGTAGCTTTCTTTATTGTCAACCCCAGAAGAGCCTTAGTACTATGTCATCCAATTCATCATTTGAATCTTGAAATCCATATAGACTCCTATATGCTATAGACTACCTGCTAAACACTGCCATATACAGTACTATGTATGTTAAAGCATTGATTGGCTGCAGTGGTAAAAATAAATATTATCATTGGCTGGACAATGTTCGTCATTGTGTTATATGTTGGTACCGCTCGTTAACGCCTAACACTAGCAGAGTGGCATTGCAAAATGGTACAGAAAAAATTGTTTAGTCATGTTCACGTTGGATTTTATTTTGTGCGCTGCATAAATTTGCTGTGCACTGAGAACGCCTGCGTGGTAAAACGAGACAAGGAAACCAAACGCATGCATGCACATGTCAATTTAAACAAAACTATCAACTTTTTTTCTTTAGCGTTCCATTAATCAATTTATAAATCGTCACAGACCTTGCCATGCCTATCTGAATGTGTCAATCAAAACTGAGCATCGTTCTCTTTGTAAAGGCAATTAGTGAATTGAATCAAATTTATTAAAAGACAGTCCATTAATTTCATCCAATTGAAATCAGAATGCCCGGTCAAAGACATGCTTTTTAAATAAAAGTTGTTTCTGGAACAGCAACAGACAGAATAATCATGTAGTTCATATGAGCTCATCCTGTATGCTCTGCATTTGTCAACATGGTTACATTTGTCCAAATCCTCAAAACCGAAATATGTGTGATGTCTTGTTGATTTGTTGTTGATCCAATGGGGGTACTTGGTTCAGAAAAAAAGGAAACTTCTATTATTGTAAAAGACAATAAAGATAAAGAAGAAGAAAGTGCTCTTTTTATGTAGTTTCAAAAAAATTAGGTTTGTTTTTCTTTATTGGAACATTATGGACAGATGACTAATTTTAAAAATACATTCAAAAACAAATCTTCATCTGGTTCTTCTTTTCATCTCTTCAACAGCCCAGCTCGGCCTGGTTGTGCCAGTTAGTGTTGCACACTCATTCACTCATTTAAGTGGAACTACACCAATCAGTCCAACTGGCAAGCATGGCCACAAACTGAACTCAAGTCCAACGAGGTCCTCTGAGGCGTCTTCCTTATTGAAAACATCACTGAGAAATTGTCAATGATGAATCAGTGGTGAGGTCTATGCTGTGTGTCAAAGTCGTAATGTTTCATCACAGCATGTTTAATTAACATGTTTGTTAGATTGAGCTTTTATTGTTTTTTTTATTTTGCTATTCATACATTTGTTAAGTGTACGTTTAAACTGCAATGATTTGCCTTGTGCGTTTAGGTCATCGTAGTATCAAATAGACCAACAACAGTTGCTGTTGACACATGAGAAGAACGGGCACCTAACTAGAGCTGTAAGTGGCGTTAGGTACTTTGGAGCTTTGACCAACTTTAGGTACTTTGACCAACTTGATATGATTTTTTTACCTTTACATTGTAAATCTTTCATTGTATAAATATCCAAAACGAGGAACAGGTGCGTGTAAGTTGTTATACTCAACCAAAATGCTGGAAACAAGCCAGACTGCTGCGAAATACAACCACAATAATAAAACATATTACAGTTTTTCTCCATTGGTTTGGCTAATTTCTTGAAACACAAATTACATCCTTAAACCTCTACGATCCTTTGGCCAAACAGTCTTACAGTTCAGCAGAACACACTAGCTCACTTGCAAAAACTCATATCTGTTCACTCATACTTCAAAGCTAATTACATTGCCATGTAAATTATAAGGGACAACAAAATGCAAGGATCCTTTTCAATTGCTATGGCTCATCTCCTGAAATGGACCAGACTTTCTCCACACTTTTTCTTTTAGAGAAATAAACTTGATTGTGCTAAACAAAGCACAACAGCATGGTTCACTTGCAAAAGCTCATACCTTTCCCAAAACACTTCACTTTTGTAGGAAAAATAACTTACTTTCCCATTTTGCCCCCAAAATGCAACCTCCCTTTGGCATTATGTAAGTGAAAATGTTTGGATGTTTTGTTACAATGGCAGAAGACCACTGAAATACCCTTCATGTCAACCTCTCAGTCTTAGCCCTGTCCTTCAATGGCAATGGTTAGTGTAGTCATTTTTTTGTCTATCTAATATAATAGTGAAATTTTTTTTTTGATTTTATGATAACTATAGCATCAAAGGTTTGACATCACACATGACACTCGTATTGCCATGGAAATTGTACTATTTTTATTCACTAACATAAAATAACTTCCATACATAGAATAATGAGATATTGTGTTTAGCTTAACATACTGTAATATAAACGCACATAAAAATGATATGTTGCCTGCAGTACTGTAAGCTGGAGTGACAAATAACACTTCTTAACTGGTCGCTGTCCTCACCCTCCCTCTCATGGCCACCATCCTTGCCTTTCTGGGCGTCCTCACACTGTTGTCGGTCTATTTTTGACTAATTTTGACAATGAAACTGACTAATGTGCACGTGATGACATATAAATTAAATGGTTCAGACATATTTTGTACAGAAAAACCATTAAACCTGAGAAACGACAATCATTTTAGATCATGGCTCCTCAAATAGTGGGGTGGGGCCCCATGGGGTGCGGAGAGTCTGGTAAACAGTCGGGGAGGGCGAAAGAGGCAGGGAGTACTATCTATGTTACTGCAGACCTGCCAACATGTACAAACCTTCTGCACATCAACATGGGGGGCGTTGCAAAAAATAAGTGAGAATCACTGGTTTAGATCAACAAGATGTATTGCATTGGAAATTGTGCTAACTGTCGGCTACCCATATTTAATCAGCCAAAGCTGTACGTAGACACTGATGTACTAAGACCCAATGAAAAAACTGTAATATATCTGTGATAGTGCCAATCAAACCTGAGCTCTATTAATACTTCCGCCAAGGAGGTCATGTTTTTGCCTGCATTTATCGGTTGGTTTGTCTGATTGTGTTCAAAATAACTTGAAAAGTTCTGAATGGATTCGGATGCAATTTTCAGGAATTGAGGGAAATTGGATATGGAAGAACTGATTAAATTCTGGGAGAGACCTAGATCACCGTCTGGATCCAGGAATTTTTTTAATGATTCTTTAATATTGCGAGCCAGGGCCATTTTCAGCATTTGTTCATATTACGGCACAAAAATGCACTATGGTGCTCTTCTACTCTTTGTATATTGTTATTTTGAGATATATAAAGATGCATGTGTGTATATTTTTTACTCATAGAAGTCAGAAAGGATTTGGCAAAGTGGAGTTGATTTTCAGAGCTAACACAATGCCAGGATATGTGGTCTAGGAGTGACAAGTGGAATCTTCTCACACGTGCAGAAAGACAAATGCAAGCATGTATTTGTGTTTAGAATACAAGGTTCATTGCTATTTCCCTAAATATTTGTCTTGGGTGTTCGGCTGGTCAGTGGCTGGGCCCGTGCAGAGGGTGTGTCTGGAGCTGTCTTTGAAAGGAGATCAGACAAAGTTCTGGCCTAATTACCAGCATGTTTATCCCAAGACATCTGGGCCATACTGCTGTCTGCTGAGAGACGGCTACATGGAAGAATGTCATAAGAGCAGGTCAACACGGACAAATCATTTAGTCTGGGCAGACTGGCTGGACACGCTTTCCACTGGGGGGTTGCCTAATATGTATATTCAGCAGCATTTCATTGTTACCAATACAGAAAATGTGCCGGCATTCTGCAAAACTAGTTTGATGATTCTCTGTTCGTGGCAACCATATGATAATGATAACGATATGATAATGACAATGGTAATGATACACCATATGCACATTTTTTTTTAATGTTGACATAAGTTGCTCATTAAAAGGATAACAACAACAAGACTACAACAATTAACATTCATTGGTGACTTTGTTTTCAAATACTACTTAGTCCCATTTATATTGTTTTTTTGAACTGAAAAAAATGTTTGGCCTTACATTTTAGTCACGATAGAAGAAGATAAAAGATAAGTCACGAAGAACGATTAAAGGAGTGACCGCACCTCGCCCGGACGTGGGATACCGGGGCCTGCAGGGGCAAGCATAAGGGTCTGGTGCAATGCGATTTGGGCAGTGGTCGAGGACGGGTGTCCAGGCGACCTGGTCTTCGGCGGCCAAATCTGGTTCTTGGGACATGGAATGTCACTTCTCGGGTGGGGAAGGAGCCCGAGCTTGTAGAAGAGGCGGAGAGATTCCGACTAGATATAGTCGGACTCACCTCAACCCACAGTTTGGACTCTGGAACGAAATTCCTTGAGAGGGGCTGGACCTTGTTCTTCTCTGGAGTTGCTGCAGGGGAGAGGCGGCGAGCTGGTGTGGGCTTATTATTAGCCCCCCGGGTTGGTGCCTCTGTACTGGAGTCAGCCCCGGTGAACGAGAGGGTTATTTCCCTACGCCTTAGGGCTGGGGAAAGAGTCCTGAATGTGGTTTGTGCGTACGCACCAAACGGCAGTTCAGAGTAGCCTTCTTGGAGTCTATCAGAGGGGTTCTGGAGAGCACCCCAGCTGGTGACTCCATAGTTCAACTGGGAGACTTCAACGCCCATTTGGGCAATGACAGTGTGACTTGGAGAGGAATGGTTGGGAGGAACGGCCTCCCTGACCTGAACCCGTGCGGTGTGTTGTTGCTGGACTTCTGTGCAAATTACAGTTTGTCCATAACAAACACCATGTTCGAACATAAGGATGTCCATAAGTGCACTTGGCACCAGGACACCCTAGGTCGCAGGTCTATGATCGACTTTGTGGTCGTATCATCAGACCTGCGTCCGCATGTTCTGG
>QODF01000048.1:1922265-1951417 GCA_024372805.1 Oostethus manadensis
TTGAGGTGGCTCGGGCATCTAGTCCGGATGCCTCCCAGGCGCCACCCTGGTGAGGTGTTGCGGGCATGCCCAGTCGGGAGAAGGCCCCCGGGAAGACCTAGGACACGCTGGAGGGACTATGTCTCACAGCTGGCCTGGGAACGCCTTGGTGTCCTCCCGGTGGAGCTGGAAGAGGTCGCTGGGGACCGGGAAGTCTGGACTTCCCTACTGAAGCTGCTGCCCCCGCGACCCGGACCCGGATAAGCGGAGGAAAATGGAATGGAATGGAAGTGTTTCATGCAGTACACTAGCAATTCTGTAAACACATAGAAATATATTGTAAAATATGTTTTCCAAAATGCATTATGTTACACAGAAAAAAAACACTGCACACATTCATATACGTACGTTGATCTGGCCAAAGGTAGAAGGCGTAGAAGAAATTGCATTGGAAAGAGAGCAACCACTAATGTCCCAGACCAACGTGGAGGAATGTTACTTGCGGCCATTTCAGACAATGGCGTCCTCAACCATACCTTCCTACTTCGTCCATATAATAAACAACATTTGCTGACTTTTTAGAGACTCTTTACAGGGCCTTAGTCCCTGAGAATTAGAGTTGTGGAGGCCAACTCAACAAGTATGTTGCAGTGTGGGATAATGCCCGTTTTCACCACTCACATCTGGTCATGCAGTGGTTTGCAGCACATGACTGAAAGCTAGTCGAATACCTCCCTCCCTACTCCCCTTTCCTTAACCCAAAAGAAGATTTTTTCTCTGCCTGGAGGTGGAAGGTACAGTATATGACCGGCGTCGACATGTGCAAAGGCCCTGCTAGCAGCCACGGATGCAGCATGTGATGACATCACAGTAGACTCCTGCAGAGTGTGTTGATTTGCCACTCCACGAGATACTTTCCTCGCTGCATTGCAAGGATTGATATCAGATGTGATGGAGACGAAAATATGCGGCCAGATAGGCAGAAGCGTCTGGACGTGCCAAAGTGATTTACTGTATACAGTACATGCTCAGTTACAATATGTACTGTTACAATGTATTGTTCACATGTTTGTTGTAAATACTGTAAATTACTCTTGTGTATTTTTTCTTTTGCACAGTGCTGTAGAATTGAGCATACACAGTAAAAATGGAAAACATACATATTTAGTGTCTTGTACTCATTTACTCCCCTAACTACAGCGATAAAGCAACTTTACTGTAGTTTTCAAAGGGCTGTACAAAGAGTGTATAGTGCTGTCTTGAGCATGTCCCGTCATGAGGTTCTGACCTTTTTTGCATCGGAAAAAAAACATGACCATTTTACTATCTTGCTGCTAACGATGGTGTACACTGACGTGCTTTTGCAGGTTATCCACTAGGTTTTGCAGTTTGCACTAAATGACATCACTCGATATCCCTTACTCACTCGCCTCTATGTATTTTACACGTATCAAGTGTTCTTTCTATTTTCTTTTGCTTTTAATTTGTCTAGAATGGGATGACAAGCCGAAGACATAAATTAGAATGACGCAAATAAAATGTAAATAGTAAGTTATGAACAAAAGCGGTGCTCATTGAAAGCAAGTTTGGCTGCATGTTTGGTTTTTTTATAGTGCAGAAAGGACAAGGCAAGCAACTTCCCCTCAATCATGTAAAAGAACAGTTTTGGTGTCCTCACGTGTCCTCACGTTGTTATTTTGAAGCTTTATTTCAAGACAACATTCAAGCTCTGACCCCAAGTATCATTTGCCAAACGACTGCCTTATCATATCTGTATATGATTGTGCTTTGCAACTAGAGCGTCTCTCTACTTTCTTCATGTGCACACATCGCAGATTAGTGAATGCATCATGGCTTTGATAGACGTTAGAAGGAGTCTCAGTAGAAAGAGGAGGCAAATGTCTGCCAGTCGCACCCTGACTTCCTGCTTGAGTGTCTCATTTCCACCGAGGACATAAAGCAAATTCTCTTACTTAATAACGGTGCCACGGGGAGATTTAAATTGTTATCTTGTTATGCCTCAAGTCATCCGTGTCACCGGTGATCGAGCGTGCCAACAAATTGTCCTAATTACAAGCATCCACAACATTTCCCACTGAATCTGTAATTATTATTGATGCATGACAATGCCACAATTATTCACTTTTAGGGTAGAACACCGCCATTCGGCTGACACTGAGAAAAGGAAGAGGTTTCATCCACTACAATGACTTGTTCAATTTGAATGAGCTCCTCACATTAAAAAGTGACGTGAGAAGCAGCCATTGTTTCCTCCATTGTCCTCCCTGGTGACTTAAATACAGCAGGTCTCCAAAGCCACACTGCTCTAAATATGTATTTCTGCTGTGCTAATTAGAGACTGCCTGTCAAGCGGGCACCGAGCCCAGAACCGGGCTTGGCTAAATATACCAAAACAAAAACAAAGCTTCCAAACTGAAAATTACAAAAACATAGACATTAAGTCATAGACAGAATTGCAAACTTTCCTGGAAAGGTGACTTTTTGCGTGAGTTTTGTTTGTCAAAGGAGGAGCCCCGCAGTGACATGAGACAGTGGTTTGGTCACAAGTCCTGAAAAAGTGATGGAGGAACGAGACTGACTCTGTATGACAGAAAAGGTCAAATGAAGACACAAGAAAACAATAAACGTAGACACGAGAAACAATGATGTCCTAAGTATTGTAATAGGTAAATAGCTAAATGGTTGTTTTCACAATACAGTATATTCTTTTACTGCAACAAGAATATGTCCTTGTTCAAGTTCACGTGCCGAATTTGCACGTCACATGAAGGACGGATGACATGATCCAGACCAAAAGCCAGTGAAACCTGTATATATTGGCAACCTTCACTTATCCGTGTTCTCTTATTTGTTTTCCGGCTTCACCAAGTCAAACATTAAAGGTGTAGAATAATACCTTGACAAGTCAATTCTTTTTTTTGTCTCGTCATGGGCACATGCATGTAAACGCATGCACAATCTTATCAGCAGACAACCAATAACAAACATTATTAATGGACAGCAGCACAGCACCTTCACCGAGGAAGAAGAATCTGGGATGTTATGTATGAAGAATATAAATGTAAGAGAAGAAGGCTGGCAGGAAATCACTGACTACATGAATGCGTAAGTTGGCCACATCCTTCATAAACACACTGCACATATGAACATTACTACAGTACTTGAATTTAATGGTGTAAACGGCCGTTTTTAAAAATTATTTCAGTTGCAGCCAGATGTCACTCAGATACAATCTGTAGCTTGTACAAAGTAATCTACCTACTGCACTACACAATAAAAAATATCTGCACAATACTAATACCAAAAAAACACTCATATATTCCGGCTGCAAGGCATGCTGGGTAGCATGTGGTACTCTTTCTCACAACATTTTGCCAGGTCACTATAGTCAAAAGATGAAACAACATTACAAAATATTACATTAAAACAGAAGAATCAATATAAAAATCTAAAAAATTAAATGAAATTAAAATACAAATATGCATTTATGGAGAAAAACAATGTCAATAAACTGCTGTAGTTTATTATTGGCCATTATCATCTGGTTAAAGTCACAGTTTAATGTGCAATGATTAGCTTTGGTCTGGGTTATTTTGACGACGGCTTATGTCAACATCAGCCTGTCTGAGGGGCATCAAGATAAGCAGTTTCCACTGTATTTCTGTTTGTTGATAAACTAGTCATGTGTGTAACTTCATTTGACTTCTGGGGCAGAATTGCAGACTGTGAGCATTGAACTTATTTTAATCACCATACAGTCCCATAGTTGCAATTATTTTTAGTATCTGATCATCTTGATTTGTTCCACCATCCTCAACATTTTTATTGGGACTAGGCTATGTTCACACTTTTTTTTTGCTCACATGTGATTATTGTATTGTATTTGATTTCGTCATGTGAGTGTGGACAGTACAAATCAGATCTTTTTAAATGCAACTCAAGCCTTGTTTGTGAGTACTATAAATCCGGTATGTATCTAAACACTACAGCCGGGGTCCTTAATTAAAATGAAGTAAGTTCTGTTTTTTTTTTTTTTTTTCCACAGCAAAGGTCCGAGCCTTATTTTGCCTTCAGTTGCGTTAAACAGACTAGCTCAGGGGTCATCAACCTTTTTTCTTGTGAGAGCAAAATGGCTGAGAGCTACTCACTTTTGTGACGTTTATTTTCATAGCTTATTTAAACCCGAACAAACAGTATATGCTTGTTTCACCAGATCATTAACATAATGTGTTACACACAACTCACATTTTGCATTTAGAATGCATTTCTTTATGGAGTTCATCTTCAATAACAGAAAACGGGCACCTCGTGTAGTCGTGAGGGGGACTAGGTGGTGCCCACCGGCACCATGTTGGTGACCCGTGGACTAGTCCATATGAATATCAAATGTAATCAAGCCTTCCACATCACCCTATAAGACAATTATTTTGCCACCTAAATTGCATTTAAACTTTTTTCTCCAAATACATTGATTTTATTTTTGTTAAATGACTGCTCATTTTTCCATTTTTGCTGTTTCCTTAAAATTTTTTGTCAATTGTATTTTTAGATTGTGCCGCGGGCCAATAAATTACTCGGACTGCATTTCGAACACCCCTAATGTAAAGCAAGATATGTTACATATATTTTAAGAAAAAAGATAATTAAAATAAATAAATGTTATGGTGGTTAAAAACTTTTGAGAGCCATATGTGGTCATTAAAAGAGCCACATCTGGCTCCAGAGCCATAGGTTCCCTACCCCTGTCTTAAAGTTTTACATTTTCTTGTTATTGATGTAGCTGATATTGGAATTTGTCTTAATTTGTCACAAAAATTCCTGGGCTCCAGGCGACATCATTTCACATCAGACTTTGGTGGATACGTCTTCTGAAATGATCTGATTTGTTAGGTTGTCGTGTCACATTTAGAGCTAGGTTCTAGAAGAATATACATGTATCGGTGCATCCATTCACTTTTTAGTGTTCTTTTTTCTAAATCAAACAAACTATTTCATTAGCTCATTTTGAGTGATGTCTCCATGATAACCGTAAGGGTAATAATTGACGAAATTACGCCTGCAAACTGCCACTGCAATAAGTTTGCGGGCATGAGAGTATGTTATTAATATATTTCCCATTCAATGAATTGATCACGAGTCCGAAAAAAAGCCATCCCTGGGTCCAGATCGGGACCGAGGTCTGCCATTTGGTGATGGCTGTACTACAGTGTGAACGGACTGGTCGCATATAGCCGACCTACATATTATGGAAAGGTGTGTTTTCCCATGCTTACCGAGACTTGGATAAAGGTACTCATTTTTTCATGTCATCCAAAAATTATTCTTTTTTAAGTGTTTGCCGGTGCTGGTCCCCCCACACACTCCTGATAACAGACATCACAGCGAGTTCTCCATGAACTGCCATAGCCAAAATTCTTACCCTCTTTCTTGGTTACAAAAATGTTGACTCCCGTTGCACCAAATCCTTCAACTTGTCACAAACGTCCCGAGAAGAGCACAAACTGGGGCAATGTTCACATGCGTAAACACGCATGAGTGCAAAGCTATGTTGAATGACCACATAAAAGATTGGATTTGAACAAAATGAAATCAGAATTGGGCAGCATACCCTTCAGTATGAACGTAGACCAGTTTACAACCTCTTAAGCTTTGCTGCACTGAAGAAAGTTGCAAGTCTTCATAACAATAATAACAAAATACAGAAAAGGGCTTTAAACTTCTGCTTTCATGAGGTACAGATGTCCACAGGTCCTTTTTTGAATGTCCAAGTCAAGTCTCAAGTATTTAAAAATTAACCGTCACCTTGTTTGACGGTCCTTAAACGCATCATTGTGCGTGTGCTAATTATCTCTCATGCTGCACAGAATGACTTCTATACTGTACTTTTTTTGTTTTTAAATTACCTCATATTTGGTCCGAAATGCTGATACAATGTGGGAATACATGATGGCAATTTTTGATGATGTTATTGAGTGCTAATGTGCATATTTGTTGGTGCACAACCTCAGTTAATTCATACTAACACTGCCTTTTACCACGCGCATCAAACAGCGCCTGACTACGCAGGCGTAGTCAGACCAACATAAGAACAAAATTATAGAAAATGTCACCCATTCAATGGCATATTAGGATAATTATCATATTAAAAGGGAGGGAATGACATCAAACGTTTCAGAGCCTCCATCCATCCATCCATCCATCTTCCACCGCTTATCCGGGTCCGGGTCACGGGGGCAGCAGCTTCAGTAGGGAAGTCCAGACTTCCCGGTCCCCAGCGAACTCTTCCAGCTCCATCGGGAGGACACCAAGGCGTTCCCAGGCCAGCTGTGAGACATAGTCCCTCCAGCGTGTCCTAGGTCTTCCCGGGGGCCTTCTCCCGACTGGGCATGCCCGAAACACCTCACCAGGGAGGCCCCCGGGAGGCATCCGGACTAGATGCCCGAGCCACCTCAACTGGCTTCTCTCGATGTGAAGGAGCAGCGGCTATACTCTGAGCTCCTCCCGGATGGCCGAGGTTTCAGAGCCTCCCCAATGTTAATACAGCAAATAAAGAAAAGAGAAAAAAGAAAACATAATAAATATCTGTCGAGTCTGACGTCTTTTGAGCACGAGTCCGAGTCGCAAACTCGCACCCCCGCCTCTGTCATGACATGAATATTACTCCATTTTTCTTTATAATGTTATACACTTTCCTATTGAATTATTTATACATTTTGGTTATCATTGATATGCATATTTACAATAATCATGATAATTATTGTCATATGTGGTGTTTCTGTTTGTAAAAGAGAGTAAAAGAGCATAAAAAGTGTGTGTAAAAAGGATTTATGCTGAACTATGTCATCACGCACAAGCTTTAATTTCCTATTTCAATTTTAGGAGGTACCAAGGTACCCTTAAATAAAAAATGGGAAAAAATCCAACCTAAAATTTAGACATCAGAAAGGTGAATATATGCATGAGCTGTGTTTTTCTCCATTTCAGATTGTTAAATGAGGATTGTGATATTAGGAGTGTCACTCCTCGGTAGATTGGACTGCCTCTCTTCTCCCTTCCAGCAGATATAAGAGCCCTGAGTCAGCTTGGAGGTGAAATGTTTTACTGTTCACACATTTCTCTCTCGCTAACCTCAAAAGAGCCCTCTCCTCCCTCCTTGCAAAACAGCGCTCCTTGAGATCCTTGTGCACCGCCACGCAGTGCATCTGACACATCTGGGAATCAAGAGAAAATTCATTACTTAGTTTTTCTTTGAAAACGCAAAAATGAAAACGTATCAAGGGTTGCAGGATGGAAGCCATGATGCAAACTTTGAGTAGCATGTTCAAACCGTGGAAATACTGTCTGTGAGGAGCAACAATGTTAGGGCATCACGGTATATTTAGGAACATGACTACCATGTTGTGTAGACATTACCGTGCAACTGCTAATTACTTTCTTAGCACTTCGATGACAACAGTTTTCAGCAGAATGTCTTAACTGACACTTGTATTAAATCGTGTTGTCATCGTGAGCTTCTACCACATGGAAGTGTTGAAAAGTGTACATTTAATCAGTTCACTGTGACTGTGTTTTTACTCCCTCAAACGGCTGACAGAGACACTTTTAAGATCTAAGAACTGACGTGGTGGATGTAGCCAACTATGAGGTCTCCGAGGTCCTTCTCCGACTGACATTTGCATCAGGCCTGTGTGTTTATGGAAATGCTGCGACAAATATGTATCGTGCGGTTTGTTACACATTCCCATTGCCAAATTCAGTAGCCCTTAAAGGTAAAAATACTGGACAAGAGCGCTACAATTTTACTGGTTTGGAGGTGCAATGCCACTGGTATGCCTCACAGTATAGAAATGATTCAAGTTTGGGAAGAAAAATTTTAAATCTTAGCATGTTTTAAGTACAGTAGTAAATTCAGAATGATAGTTGTGCAATAAAGGCTTGTTACCAACAACGTTGGACAAGATGCGTGGGATGTTTTTGTATGGGCGCTCAATTCTTGGGGGAAAATGGATGAGAAGCGGAACTTCAGTTTTCCGGTGAGCATACAACATGTTGCACCCCTGTGTGAATCCAAGTGTGCTTCTAACGTACTTTTTTTTATTATCACCAAACGTCCTTGTTAACAAAATGGAAACCGGAAGCGGAAGACAGTTCTGTTGCTCCTCTCTGTTGTCACGAGCGGTTGACTTGGAAGTTGTTTACTAAGTAACACAGTTATGTCACAACTCTGCGTTTCACTGCTGTACAATAATACAGTCAAAGGAGTCAAAGAACGTTGCAAATGATTTGATAAAGAAGGTGAGAAACACTACTGAATTCAAGATATAACATATAAGGGTGTGGATTGCCATCTTTGTCATCAATCAAGCCTTCAATAAAGGTAAAAGCGACAATTCATGTTCATTTATCCCCATTATTTGTCATTTTTATACATTTCAAATGGTTTTCTGCACGTAAAACTATGTAAAATAAATTTTGTCTGAATATTTTTGGGTGTCCAAAACGTCCATCCATTTTCTATGCCGCTTATCCTCATTAGTGTCGCAGGTATGCTGGAGCCTATCCCAGCTGGCTTTGGGGGGGAGGCGGGGTACACCCTGGACTGGTTGCCAGCCGATCGCAGAGCACATATAGACAAACAAACATTCACACTCACATTCATACCTATGGGCAATTTAGAGTGGCCAATTAACCTAACATGCATGTTTTTGGAATGTGGGAGGAAACTGGAGTACCCGGAGAAAACCCACACACGCACATGGAGAACATGCAAACTCCACACAGAGATGCCCAACGGCGATTCAAACGGCCACTACTACTTAAGAGTCGGGAAGGACTCTACTGGTTAAAGGGCCGTAAACGTAAACGCTTCAACTGGGTCCAGTAAAGGGCAGTACACCAATTGGCGGTGACGGCAACGCTTTACTCGGATGCTTACATAGACAAAGGGCAGTACACTATTGCAGTGAGGGGAACGCTTTGTCTATTTGCGATTTAACTCTTTTGTGACTATCTGGTTTTCGTACTTAGTGGCAAACTGTACTGATTTGCCGTTACGGTGAGTTCAAATCTCACTTTAGCAATATTTAGCACTTTCAGAACCGCCCCTTACAACCCTCCAGCCCCCCACCAGGCGTTGACCGGTCCGTGGGTCCAGGCGCTCTGCAGAATGAGAGTCGAAAGTGCATCAAATGCTAAAAGCCCAGAGGGTCAACTCAATGTCCGGGGCGACTCATAAGGTACCAGTTAGTGAGGTTTACCATAGTACGTTCACCCAGCTTCACCAGCTGGGATCTGTTACGCTTGGCCAAAATCAGTTAAATAGCAGAAGTGATTAGCACTGCTGCACAGTAAAGCAACCCCTTTTGTGCTAGTACAATATATTGTATGTACATGTGGTATTTTATTTCCCTAACTGCGTGTGAACCTGCAGAAACAATAATTCGATTTTAATGCTGGTCATAAAAATCAAAAGCCTTTCAAAAATAACAACAACAAAAAAAGATATAAGTTGGATACGCATCCAATAAAATAAAAGCCTTTTGTGATGAGAATTCCAAGTGGTTAACACTTGCTTTCAAAATGTGAGCATTACCACGTGGACAACAAAGTTTTGGATGAAGATGAATCTAGTCTGAATCGACTTACAGTATGTTGAACTCCTTCAGCCAGCTGGTGAGCAGGATCAACATCAGCAAAGACACCACAAAACTTTCAATGAAAAAACCAACATGTGGAACATCAGCTGCTTTGTTTAAATCAATACGATTTTAGTTGACGTTTTATTTGCATGTAAATGACAAATGTTTACACCGTCTTGGATACATTACATTTTTTATGTATGTGACTGAAAAAGACTTATATTATGTTTTTCTTTGAATGAGCAGACCGAAATTTGCATACCATGTGTATCTGAATGAAAAGACGTATGTGTGAGTAGCCAGGCATGTATGTATGTAAGTGGACGGGCAGATGCTTATTTTTTCTGTGCGTGATGCATGATGCGACAGACCAACATCAACTGGTCATTATGTGAAGTTTTTTCGGGAAGTATTGATGCCAAGTCATGCCAAGTTTTATTTATATTATACCAATTCACAGCAGACATTATCCCTAAGCACATTACACATAAAGCAGGTTATACATCAGAGAAAACCAACTCAAACCCACATGAGCAAGCAACTGAAGCAAACAAGCCCTACATTATTTAACTCAGGGGTGGCCGAACTTTAAGATCACAGCCTTGAAAAACCAAAATCTTGGCAAAAATGTGGATGTCAATGCTGTTTTCTGTCTGGTATTCACACTGCAAAACAGCTTTCCCTCTTAGAAAGCTTTTGGATTGTTGAGCTGCGTATTCAAGGCCTCCCACAACGTGGCTTTCCTGTTGGGCTTGATGTCCGTTGAGGTTCATGGCTGGTGAGGCACTGACTACTTTTTTCTGTTAATACAGGTTGCTGATTAAGGAGATAACAAGAAGGGTGTAATTCACTTTTGTTTTCAAATACTTTCAAATATGAATTGTTTTCAATAACTTCTTAGTCCCATTTATTTTTTTTGTTTATTAACTGAAAAACCTTTTGTATATGAAGGACATGAATCTTGTCCTTCTTCAGGAAGAGTTCTGATATTTTGTTGTAAAAGTGTAATAATCCTCTTTCTTGACGGTAAAATTAATTCATTCAGCAGAGCATAAAAATATTGTTAATGTATTTGACTTGCTGCACTCCAACAGTGAAA
Source organism: Oostethus manadensis (assembly GCA_024372805.1). Classification (NCBI taxonomy): domain Eukaryota; kingdom Metazoa; phylum Chordata; class Actinopteri; order Syngnathiformes; family Syngnathidae; genus Oostethus; species Oostethus manadensis. The sequence goes on from QODF01000048.1 coordinate 1,933,003, forward strand.
AAAACCCTGCTGGCTTTTCGTCATCATGGAAGGACGTCAATGACAAGCAGCTTGCAAGTCACGCACACAGCACTCCTTCAGGATGAGGATAGTACTGCAAGCGTCTCCAATTGAAATTTGTCTGTATTTTATTGTCTGATTGGAAAACCACGAAGCTGAGAAGGGATGCTCGTGGCAGCCTCATCTGAGGCTTTTGCCCTGTATTTGATCAGGAAATGTGAAAATTCAGTCATACAGAAAAAAACCCACATAATATACTGCAGCTTAGTGGACAAATACTAATATTTATGTCACGATCTGTGCTTTTGTCATCGTGACAGTTTTGGTTTTCATTTGTTTCTGGGCCGTTTCCTAATTTCTTCACTGAGCATTTTGGCTCATTGTCAGTTCTTACTTTTTCCCTCCTTCCGTATCTTTGTTTTGTTCCTGCCACTGCTTTGCAGCATTATTATTAAAAGATTCATCCAACCTACCTGCCTGACGTCCAGCTCTCTGCATCCTCGGGGGCGTTACATCATGCCCCGCCCAGCGAAACGTGACAATTTATTTTATATTATTATTAGGGATGTCACAAGATCTCGTGTAAAAAGATCTGGCGAGATAAAAACGTGACAAAATATCTCGTTCAGAAAAAAAAGTGTTACGATAATAAGCAATTAAATAAATAAATTCATCACACAATAAATGGAAATGTTCTTGATGACAGAAACCATGGGCATTCGTGTCTGTTTTCCTTGTCTGTCGCCTTGAAACAAGTAGTAAGAGCGTTCACTCAGGTTTAGAGGTTTTAGCATCTTGGCGCGTTTGTTCCATAGAACAACAGCAGGAACAGACTGAGCCCTTTTGTCAGTCATACATTCTCTTTGTCTCGTCGTATTGAGGTGAGGCCGGTAGCATGATAGCATAAATTAGTAGATTGCAATGTGTTGTCATATATTTGTTTATATTTTTTTCATTGTTCATTCATTCATTCATTTTCTATACCGCTTATCCTCATTAGGGTTTAAAATGAATGTGCTCATAAATAAAAGCAAAATCTTGTTTCGTAGACCCAATGTGTCGCGTGACACCTCTCTTTTTTTTTTTCATTTTTCATCAGGTGGCAGAGCCTCAGCTGCCTCCCCTGACTGCACATCATTGATATCAATACTTATTATCGATAGCTTTGTATCTTTTTCAAACACTCAATTGCTAGCAATTAATTTTTAGAATATAATGTTTCATGTTTGATTTTATGTATAGAATATTGCCTTACTTATTGGCAATAGTAATACACTTAAAAGACCAACCCATTTCTCCACATCAAGGGACAAAAATGTTGGATCAATGTGGAGCTGGTGCATCCCAAACCAGCAGTCTGCATTGGCAAGGTCAGCCAAGCTGGTGGTTGGCAAGAGGTCAGGAAACGTTGGCTGTCCAAACCAGTGTAAAACACTGCTGGGGGGATTGCATGGGGAGATCAGCTGGCTTGTGCTCCAAAATTGCACTGGCAAGTGCAGGCTTGTCATCAATTGGCACCTTGGTGCTGAAAAGAGCCAGGGGTAACATCTCGTCTGTCAGGTACCAGCGATGCCTCTCCAATGTCTTGATCGCTGATGCTGCAATACCCTCAGCCTTGTATTCCTGCTGGTGGTGATAGGGTTGGATGTCATTCCAGGGAGCGTCTACAGCTTTCCCGCAGGTCAGCCACCAAGCTGCATAGATGTGTGTGATGAAGTTGGCAAATGCGCAAATCTTTGGCACCTGTTGCCGTGTGATGATAGTGCCCTGAGGAAGCAAAGCGATGTGCTGCTCCATCAAGGCCAGTTTACGTAAGGAGTGTAAAGAAGCTTGGCCATCCATCGTGCCTTGTGGAGAGCTCCCGGTCATTGAAAGGTCACTGCTGTCTGCTCTTCACTATCTGCATCGAGAACTAAAAACTGCACAAACGTGCGGCAGTCACATCACATGTGGTCAATCTCTTCTTTAGCGCACATGATGAGTTCAGCACGTAATTTGCCCAAAAATAGTTTCTCAGTGTTGGCAGGAATATAGCGGGTCCATTGGCAACTGGACTCTTGTGGTAACATGTCCCAGTTCTCTCTCAGACATGTGAACAAGGTAACCGCTGGCGAGCCTGTTGAATCCACCTTCAGGTCTGTAAAAATTTGGTTTAGGAGGAACTCACCAATGTGGTTCCAGGACCCAGACTAAAGCAGTGGTCGTCCCAGTGAGAGCTGTATGGCAGTGCAGGCTGCTGTGAGATGGCCAGTGTTAAATATCATGTTGACGACCTATGACAACCAGTCCTGTAGCAACTTGCATGTCAACAGGGTGATAATTGCTCCACATGCCTCATTGGTCTCCGGGACACCAAGCGGTTTGAGCCGCTCCGCATCTCACCACTGTAACCTCCTCCAAAGACAGCACATCATTAAGCCACAGTGTCATTTTGCTGTCCTAGTTTAGGGTGCACAAGGAAGGTGGTGTCCACTGCTTCTGCTGTTCCCCACTGATCACCCAGCACTTGGTGTCTTACTTGTAAGACTGTTGCGTAAGGACTGCTATTTGGTTTTTCCCCCCGTCTGGCTGGTGATATAAAGTTAGTTGGAAAAATTTGCTTTTGGTACAATAACTATCTTTCCTTCACCAAAAGCTTTCAAAATCCACAAAACTTAAACTTGAGATGGAGTTTTTAAAAACGTCATGGTCCTCTTATTGACAGATTTGGACAGATGGTCGGCATTTGCGTTGTATCTACTTTCACAGTCAATAATTTGTTATTGTTGCTGTGACAGGGAAGTCCTCACACCTGATTCACTGACAAGCCCGCTGCTTGATTTGGAGGCCATGCACGTGTAAGAGTCACATGTGATGCTCCACCATTACAACTTGGGAATCAAACTACAAAGTACTGTATATTTGCTACACATATTAGGTCTGCAACTCTCTGCCTCTATGAAAAGCTGACAACATGGCAAAATGACCCCCGTTGACCAAGCGTTTTTGTCGCTCTCCCCCATTGTCCCCATAGCAACCATTTGCAGCTGAATTAAAAACATCTTTTTTGTCCTTTGACAGTGATGCTAATGATAAAGGATAAGTATCTCATGACATACCGTTTGTGTGTGTGTGTGTGTGTGCTTGCGTGTGAAATGTTTGTCAGATTGACATGTGTTTTGAATTTGAAAGCTGTTGTGAGAACTGTTTTGGATTAAAGAGGCGGTCGACCACATTATAGGATGTACAGTACATACTTAGTGTGTGTGAGTCTGTGTGCTGGTAAATGTTTGATAGGGTAATGAAGCTTTGGATAAATGGAACAAATTTCCAAATCAGTCCTTAGTCAAGTACTGTATACACATCATTTACCGTAAGATCAACCGGTTACAGGTAGGGAATAGAACATACACTCTGATTTTTAACATAATATACCCTATGAGGTTTGGACAGGTTTCTTTTTGGTCACTGAGGTAAGATTTGTACATCTAACACATTATCTTTGTTGCAATGAACACAAATTAGCCACAGTCCACGGAATCGAGCTCAAACGACTTTTTGAAATGTCCAACAAAGGCATCAGATCACACCATCAAAAATACATCACAATACGTATCCCGTTTAGTATCAATACTTTCTCGTAATTCAGTGACCCAGTTCAATTCCAAGCTGGAATGGAAAGGCTGGGAACCCAGATGTGGTGGCCACAAGTCTCTTTAGGATGATACAGTCACACACCAAAGACTTGCCTTGGAAACAGAGGATTCCTCTAGCCCCACTCAACAGAGAACGAACATGGAGAGGCTGCAGTAACACAGTCAAAGTTTGACTTAGTAAGTACTCCTGAAATGTAACTTCAGGTACTTTGGCTTTATCAGCATGCAATCATTTTACAGGTGACAGCACCATGCTGGATCTGGCGGGGCACTGCCTTCTAACACTGAGTAACTCAGTTATTAATCTGTTCCAACGTTTCCAGCAAAAACTGAACCAGTTTCTACCATAGTGTAAATCCAGTCAATCAGATCTAGACACTTAACACCAAACACATTTTATAGAGAAGAATTTAGGAGTGTTCCGACACAACTTTTTCACTTACAATACTGTATTATTGTCTTGAACAACATCCAATACCAGATCAGCCTGAATCATACATACGTTTATTACTTATTTGGTTAGAAAGAGCTTGATCAAGCAGAGCAAAGCTTGACATCACTCCAACTCGCTGCTTAACACGTTAGCACAAGCTGTTGTTGAGATCACATGGACGACCCTATTTGCTACAAAATAAAATTCAATTGTGTTTCTCACCTTCTTTATCAAAGTGCTGGCCCTTGCCACTTTCTCTGGCCCCATGGTGGGTTATTTTGCACTTGTGGTGTAGTTAGCAAAGAAATCAGGTCAACCGCTGATGATGTCATAGAGGGGCGACTGAACCAGGTGAAAATTACTTGCAGGTGGAAATTGATATCATGCCAACAGGCATGTTTTGTAACAAAGACATGTTACAAACACAATTGGATTGACACAGTTTATTAATGACACGGCAAGACTGAGTCACCAACACAAAAATACACTAGTTTGTGTAACCTTCTCATTTGAGTTTGCCAAATGAATGAGCCTTACAAGACAGGATAGCTTTGTGTATCGCAACACTTGATGTTGGGTGTGTGGTCCAAGATGGCTGAATAACAAAACAATGCCATAAATGTACTAAAGGGTATATTGTAATACAACAGTTACCAGCAATATATACCAAGACAGTATACAAGAAGCAAGGCAAAACATTGTCCGAAATCTTTGGTTAAAAAACTCAATCATGCAGGGGTGTTCGAAAACTGGCTGTACAAAATCTGTGCAAGAAGGTACATTTTCAATAAATTCAATGTTCTCTCTCTGTTACTACTTTTGAGCCCTGACCTGGCCTTTCACCTATGTTTGTTCTGTTGGACCACATGCATGTGTTTCCACTGGACTTTTATGTGTTGGTAATCCACAAAGTTTTTTTTTTAGGTGTCTGGTGACAGTCAATTGAAGCCTCCCCATATTCCTACAATAACAGTCTTATTCAAAACCACATCCAAGTCAAGAATTTGGGGAAAAGGAAAGTGATGATAACCCTGTTTTCACCCTGTGTTGGCTTCTAGTGGAGCGTTGGCTCTTGCAGATCGTTTCTGAAAGACTTCTCTAGAAAAATTCCAGGATAAAGAACTCTATATAGACATTTTTGATAGATGCTGCTTTTTTCCAGGTCCTCAAAATGTGCATAGAGGGGCATTTCATTCCCTTGCTCTACTCAAGTATCGATCACAGTGTACAGAAGTGGAAAGTTCTCCAACTAGTGTCTGATCTCGCTGTCAATTGGAACTTTGTGTTCAGCATCATCCTGATGATGAACAGCGGTTTAATAGCGCAGCAGTTGTTACAGGCCAATAGGTCAACCTCACTATCCGGAATTCTGGTAATAATCTCAGTTTCTGACTCAGTTCAACTTTGAACACCAAAGGGAAAGAGTATTTCAGTGCAAATCAATTGATTTGTGCTGGTAAAGGACGGACAGCTCAAGCACCAGCAGTAATTTAAACAAAGTACATGTATACAGCTTTTACCCACACCACTGTTAAATGTACCACACCTACATTCTGTAAATGAGCAGCACAATGCAATTATTACATGCACATTCACACGCTCTTAATATTACATACCTATTCATATTATGTTAATAGGAACATGCCCTTATCTTTACCAACATACACTCCTGATCAAAATTGTAAAAGTTGAAACATTTGGAATTTACACTTTTGGATTTAGAGGCCCCTAATGGTCCTTAAAAACACAATTAGAAAAAAAGCATTAAAGTGAAATAGGCTATTCTTCAGCTGATCAAAAGTTGAAGACCATAGCTAACCCTATCCATTCCCAGATGTTCTCAGTTGGATTTAGATCAAGGGAACATGCAAGATGGTCCTAAAGGGTGAGGTTATTCCTCTGGAATAAGTCGTTTATCAGGTAGGCATTGTAAACTACAGCTTTGCCCTGTTGAAAAAGCCAGTCACTCCCACACAGACAAGGACCATCAGTCATGAGAGATGCCCCCTGCAACATCTCCACATAGTCAGGTGCCATTTGACACCCCTGCACAACCTGACGCTTCATTGTTTAATTGAAAAAAAGAGACCCCAGATCATAATGGCGCCTGTTCCACTGTGCCATGTGGAAAACATCTCAGCACATCTCTCCGTCATCTCTCCGAAGAGAAACATCTCTTCGTAATGCCTTACTGTTATATTAATAAATCATCATTTTGTTACATTTCTTGATGTGATATTGCTATGTACGGGCAAGACAGTGAAACATGGTTGTGGTTCGCACATCTGCCTCACAGTTCTGGATTTAAATCTCTGTGTGGAGTGCTTGTGCGAGTTCACTCTGGGTCATGCAGTTCCTTCCCACAGCCCAAAAACTTTAATGTTAGGGAAGACTATGATGCATGGGGTGCCTTGTCTAGATGTGCTCTGTGATTGATTGACAGACAAGCAGTGTGCACTTGACCTCTCACACATAAACAGCTGGGATAGGCTCTAGGTAACCAGTTATATACAGTATATATACAGTATATATACAGTATATATATATATATATATATATATATATATATACACACACACACACACACACATATATATATATATATATATATATATATATACACACTATATATATCTATATACATATGTTATACATACAATAATATATATACATAAAAATAATATACAGTATACAGTATATAATTTTTGTATGACATTATTACATAGTATAGTATACTTATACTTAGTATACTATACTTTCAGATATACTTAGTATACTATATTTCACACCACACTGATTTTTTTCACAGCCATATTACAATACTGTCCAAACTGGCAATAAAATCCCAATTTATTCTATCCTAATTACTGCAGCTGCCTTTCAGTTTGCGCTGTCAAAAGCTGCGCAGGTCATTTGAACTTTTCTTATCAGAAAAAATTTATTTCCGGAGTTCTTAATTAAATCCACAATACAAAGGGAAAAAAAGGGGGCCCAAACAAACTCCCATGATGATGACCTGAAATAACTGATATGTCATCCAACTACGATTTCTTTTTTCAGACACACAACATTTACTTCACCATCATTTTTAACTATAGCCACAGGACAGACTGTTCCAGGCAGGATCTATTATAATTAACTATCAAAATATCCACTGGATGTTGGAAAATCACAATCCGAGCAATGCCATGAATTTGTAATGATGCTGTAAAACATGACCCAGTAACCATTAAAGTGTACAACAGGCCACATGACAGGACCAGCGGTTCTCCAATCTCCCGTAATCTTTGGTTGTATGCACCATAGCATCTTCACCCCCCAAAGCTTCATGATTGGATCTACCACCCTTTGAGTATTTTCTGTAAATATAGTGTGTAATGACATACTGTCAGAGCATAGATGCTATTATGGCCTTCCTTCTAAGCAGAGGTCATCTCTGCCACCCCGCCCAAAAGGAGGGGCCGCATCACCACTGTGGTCAAAGGCCCCGCTTTCACCCTGACCAAAATGACAGATGAGTTTATATCTTTACATACTGACCAGACATTGGGATGGAAGTGTCCTGAGTGTACTTATTAGAAAAATAAAACAAATAAACGTACCCGGTCCCCCACTCCAATAAAGCTGCTTGATAGAGGCAAAGTGTGAGTCTATGTCAGCTATTATGACAATTATGAGAAAGAACAGTGGGCTCACAGGCAACTATGTGTCACATTCCAGTTCTATGAAAATCCCTGGATGACGTTTACAAGGTCTGAGCTTAATAGTTCAGATGGTGATTTTGCTGTCAGAAAAGGCCTGGTCATTGTTCCCGGTTGTTGTAACGGTCCATTGCTATGATATTCACTGCAAAGGTATGCATTTAGTGCCAGTTGCTTTTACTCAAGCACAAAATGATTCATAATCAATGGCCAGATCTTGAGTTGAACTACATTTTTATTTGGTGAATTGATTTTAGTTTGAAATGACCAAAAAGGGAGGATTTGGTCAGTTTTGATGACGTATACTAAATGGCATTTCTATTTGGTATCACTTTACGATAAAGGTACACAAAAATACAATAGTTACTGAAGAACTAATGAGTAACTAATGATTAGAGTTCTAATTTTGTGTACCTTATTGTAATGTTTTACCAACTTTTTATTGTTAAGAAATCTGGCCCTGTGTAAAAAGGTGATTGCCACCTAAACCTAATAACTGGTTGGGCCACCCTTAGCAGCAACAACTACAATCAAGCATTTGCAATAACAAGTCTCTTACAGTGCTGTGGAGCACTTTTGGCTCACTCATGTTTTCAGAATTGTTGTAATTCAGCCACATCAATGGGTTTTTCAGCATGAACCACCTTTTCTTTTGAGATGCCACAGCATCTCAATAGAATTCAGTTCAGGACTTGGACTAGGCCACTCCAGTGTCCATTTTGGGTTCTTCAGACATTCAGAGGTGGACTTGCTGGTGTGTTTTGGATCATTGTCCTGCTGAAGAACCCATGTTTGTTACCGCTTGAGGTCACAAACATATGGTAGCCCTGTATAAAATTGTAATTACAATACAGTGCATAAAAACAGTTATTTAATGTGATAATGCATTCAAAAAAAGTTAATATTCAACTTGGTTGGATGGATGAATAAAAAACATTTCATAGTCATTTGCAATATTTGTTATTTGAAAGTGTGGTCCACGTGCAACATGTATTGTCAATCTAACAACAGCCTGACAGTAATTTCATGTCTGTATTGTAACCGGGTCTCTATGAACATGACAGCCAATTCAAAGAGTATTTATGGGCGGGACTAGACACAAGTGTGGGTCAGACAAAGAGAAACGCAGAGAGCTCAGGAGAATGAACGAGACATTAATAACAAATAGGTGTTAACATCAAAGGTTGACTACCAGTGGTCCTGATATTAACTTACTGTAAACTGAAAGAGGTGAATATATGCTGTAACTACTTGCTGTAGATGCTAGAAAAGTAAGGATATTTAGCAGTCGCTAGTTATCTTAGCATTGCACATGTGATTAGGCCTTGGTATCATAATTTAGCATTGTGATCTTTAAAGCTAAGACTTATTCGATATGATGCAGTGCATGTGCTTAAAGGAAATGTTTTCCGATGAACGGGCCTTGTCGTTTCTGCTGCTGTCTTTTGGCCACTCCTGAGTGATGCTACTCTATAGAAGAAAATTAAGCATTATGCAAATATGTCCGGGTTCTACGGGATGATATCAAAAGGCACTATTGGGAGATAATGCTGCCTTACATGCTGATCTCAAGGAAGTTAAAAACCCCATGGAATAAAAAAGATTATGCAATGATATCAACGCTCTGCATGATGATTTTAAGACACCTGGGAGGGTACTGCTGCCTTGCAAACCATTCATGACCCTGACAAAGAAGCAAATGATAATATATTAATATAATTGATGAGATGGATCAGAAAGCATGAAGGAACAATGTGATCCTTACAGGGGTTCAAATTACACCCAAGTCAAAAGATAGGGCGGCTCAAAACAGAGGAGAACCAGATGAAATTGGTGTCCCTTCAACAAAAAAACATATTTCCAACTTTCTAAAATCAAAGGAGGTGGAGGTAGATAAAACTATCGACACTTGCATCCCACTATATGGCAGAAACAATACCACACCTGTCCTCATTGTTAAGTTTACCAACAGGGATATAAGCATTAATACAAAGAATTCTATGTAAAATGTAAACATGTTTGAAATAAATTAAACCATAACCAAGTGACATTAATTTCTGTCTCTTTTTTGAGAGACACAAAAAGGACACACACTATGATTGTAAAGTAAGTGTAAAAGGGCCTTGTATGTGTGGAGAGGCTTTTCTGAAGCTGAATCAGAGGACAGCACTACTCACCTTCCAACAGGCAATAGCTCAAGCATGGTGTGCGGAGTCTGGACGCCGGCTGGTAGTTACCTGAACAGAGAGGGGTTTGGCTTGGAGCTAATTTGCTGTGCTGTTTTGCTGGCGTAATAGTAGGGACAGTGACAGCTACAAGTTAATGCGCAGTTTTTAGTAGCGCTATAAACCAAAATAATTAAGCCCACGTTGTGATTTTGAATCTGCTAGACAAAGATTGAGCGACTAAATGGCCAAGTTGTCAACAAGTTACTGAGCTTCCCATACTCTGTGATCTTCTGCACACAAGTCATGGGAGGGCCCGCCTTATCCAGCTCTTCTTAGCCGCGGTAGGCCTGGAAACCTAAGGAAACATTTTTATTAGTCCCACTTTGAAGTCGCTCACCTTTCCGCTCAGCTCCATTCCAAGGTTACGTTCACCACTTCAGGCGTAAATTAAAAGTGAAAACTTCAAGGCACAGGCCTTCCACAGGCCCCCTGCTTATCATCGTAAATGGTTCATTAGGAGGCTGATTACTCCTTCCCCACACGTTGCTTGGATGTGAAGGCAACAATACTGTAGCCTAGTGGGTATATGCAATTAAAAAAACACCATCATATAAAAGCCTCATAAGGAAAATGCGGGACGATGACATGGAGAGAAGCCTTTAAGGTAAAGGTTTAAACTCTTCAATGTGCAATTGAAAAATCAAGTGAAACCCAATAGAACAGGGGTTGTTCACACGTTGTCAGCCTTTGACCTACTTTTCAAATGACCCAAAGCTTTATACCTCCTACAATAGACAGAGAATATACAGTTTATATTTTATGTACTGTGCATGTATATCAGGGGTGCACCCACCATTTCAGCATGCAAGTTACAAATCAAAATGATCTACCTCCTGCTACCACTATACTAAATACTAATGACTAGTATTCCACATTACATTACAATGTTTGCATGGAGGTGCAACAGCGAATCAGGAGGGTAGCTTAGTGTCTGTTGACTGAGGTCATGAGACATCTATAAAGAGACAATTTTATGACAGGTGACACATTCAGTTGACCCATGTTATTTTACCAATTCAATTCATGGAAATGAATTAATCTATTGCTGATGCTTAAAAACATCTTCTAAGCTTCTTTTGCATCAACAAGGTCAAAATAACTGCCATGAGAAAGAACTATTGATAGATCATTGAGGATTCCTCAATGGAACCTACAGCTTAACTTAATGGTAAAAAAGGTACAAAATGCTAAATGGCCAAGGCCATGGAAAGCACTGATAAACTGGAATGGTCAATGCTATACATAGAGGGTTAAAAGCTCTGATGATCTGAAAACAAATTAAATGACTTTGTAATTTATGCAACAAATCATCAGACTGTTAAATACATGTGGAATTTTGCATAATTATCCAGTTGTTTTCAGGATGTGGTAAAACAAACTTGGGAAGGGTGTGTTCTAAATTTCTCTGACACTGTAGCGAACTCAGTCATTGCAAAGCCTGCCAGTGTAAAAGTTTACAAACTGCAAATATAAAGAAAAACAACTGTAACACATGTTTTCATTTAATCTTTATTTACGTGAGGGGACTGGATGGGACAGTGGCAAGTCTATGAAGTCAACAAATGATATATAATATTCTAAACTCAATTTCAACCACATTTATACAAAGGATCATGTTATCACATGGTTGCCATTGCGAATGTAAGAGAATAAGGTTCACGGATCCAGAGGCAATGTAACAGTCTTAGTTGCTTAGCTGGAGGACACACATCTGGACACTTCTTCCCTACTAGATGGTCAACAAAAGTGTCTCTTCCTGGATACCCTCCACTGACACTTGGAAAAATGGGAGAACACGTATTTTGGGGCTTTCAGGAGTTGGCTCTGGAACAACAGAGAGGTTGAGAAAGTGAATCACTTGGCAATGATGGCAGATGAGGTGAATAAGCCATGCTGGAGAGGAACTGTGAACAGAACGATTGAGCACTGACAACTGTTGGATTTGACTAAGAAAGTTATTAATGGCTCTATGGCCCTCAGGCCAACTCTTCAGTAACTATAACTCAAAATTAAAAGGGGGATAACCAAAGTGTAGATGATTCAAAGCACACAGGTCACATGATTACAGAGCCCTCCTGCAACCAATCAGGCAACAGTGTAGGCTCCAGAGTCACATAAATCAGATGAACATTAAAGCAAACTTGAATAGCGATTGGTTGGGGAAAAAGCTATATGGCATTAATAACCACAATCTCTGATGGCGCTGCTTGTCCCACTTGGTGTCACTAGTTTTGAAGTTATATACACAACAGGATGAAAAAAAGACTTGTACTAAGACAGAGATGCCAAGAGTTTTGAATGTGTGTGCTGATTTGACAGTGAGTTAGCCATTTGCTCTGACGGGACCACATTTTAAACACATGGTAAAGGAAATCATGCCTCACTGGTTTGGCTAGCAAAAATAACAGCCCACCATAAACACATATGTTAAGCTAAAAGCTGCTAATGTGATTACAAGAATAAAAATGAAGTAGTTAATGTTGTAATACATGCTGTGGCCCGGGAATACAAGATTATAACATACCATAGTAATATTAATGACCTTTTTGCCTGCTTTAGTCCAAAACACGCTGCAGAATCTTATGAACAATACACTGAGACTACTGAACACAGACCATATGCATGACGGCTGATTTATGGTCAAATGAACCCCAACCTCAAAGCTTGTGTCACACTGCTTCAAAATATTGCTTCTGGTTTCTATCGTTCTGCAAATATTACGTGACCGTTGACAATGGAAGCGTATACATCACAGCAGTTTAAAATGAAGTGGTGGCTGGCATTGTTTTGACAGGTTATTTTGGCGCTAACTTGTGTATACATTAACCACCAAGCTATTCAACATTGTTGGCTTGCAATGAGAGCATTTGTTGGCTTGTTTTTGGAGAAATTTGAAGAAAAGCCTCAAAGCTTCATAAGGCTTCACCCGCCCAACCTTTCCCAGGGAAAGCTGATCGTAAAGGCTTCAATGGGAAAGCTAATCATAAAGGCTTTGGCTGCTTCTTTGTTTGATGATGTCCATGAAATTTTGCAGTACAACATACAAAGGCTGTCCGTGAAGAAACAGAAATCCTTTTAGCTTTTGCCATCAGGGGGTATTATCATGAGGTACAAACAGCACCTTTTCTTTGCTGTACTATATATAAAAATAACAATTTGGTAACAATTCAGCAGTGCTTCAAGTTCCCCCCTCCTTAAGATTTTGTGTGTTTAAATGACGCTGTCATGCTGTTCTTACCTGACTCCAGTTTTAGTAGTTGATCATCTTCTTGATTGCGTCAAAGCACTTCCACTTGTCTGGGATGTAGAATGGTTCAAAAATATGTGGAAAGGGGGTGTCGTAACCACAGACTCTACTAATGGGAGCCTCCAAGTTAAGGAAACACTCCTCCTAAAAAACAAACAAACAAAAAAACAGATCAGGATAAATGTTGTTGACAAGCCAAACTGACATGACAAAAGAAAATCTTGGGCCTGTTTCATAAAAATAGGTTTTAGACATAGAGGATAAATGACTGAGCCGAGCTCACCCAACGCAAGCCCAGATCAGTGGGCATACGCGGCTTCCTTAAATAGACCCCGTGATCAATCACAGAGTCACCGATTCACCATGGCAACGAGAACAGCGTACTTTTCCCCGATGGAAGTGGGAATCCTCATAGAGGCTTACCAGAAGGCAAAAGACCAAATAATAAAACAAAGGCAACACCACAGTCATAAAACAAAGAGAGAACGCATGGAAAAGTACAGCAGATGCAATACTTTGCAATACTTTGTGTATACAAGTCCAGGAGGCACGGTCACCAGATGCCCTCATCTGGCTCTTCTCAATGTAAGCAGTGGTTCTACTCAAGAGTTTCTCCCGGATGGTCAAAAAGACTCACTGTGGGAGAAGTAGTCAAAAGTCAGCATATTGATGAGTTATAATTAGGAGCAGGACCTTGGAAGCAAATCTCTGCTCCACAACATTCAACCAGTCAGACAGTGACAGGGAATTTGCTCTGTTTGCAGGACTGCATCTGTAATCTCCTCTAAAAACATCACTGCATGTGGAAGCAAAGTACAGTATTCTGACTGCCCGCCACCACAGCTGGACAAGAGAAAGGCCACAAGTCTCAAATTACATTAAAATCAGTATTTATATTTTGGGAAGTGCATTATTATATGTGGTATATTTAAAATGTTAAATGTTAGAATACAAATACTTTAATATGGCAGTTGCAAAAGCTTATACCCACAACACTTACAATAATTCAGTGAGGGAAGGTTTGAATGTTGTAATTTAACTAATGTCAAGGTAGAAAAATACTTTTATCTCCAAAAGTGGGGTGCGGCAAAAAAAAAAAAAAAGGGAACCACTGGTTTACACCATTTGGGCCAGAACTCTGCATATGTGTGTGGATGTGTTAGTACTGATGACAAGTAGTGAACTTGTAGTAAAATCGACTGTTTTGTCAAGCTACTGTTGTGAAGTATGGCAGGCACTCAATTCAACGTGTTATTAACTCCATCCCGACAGCAGAAGGCCTAGTTTAATAAATAAGTTTGTTAACCCAAGTAATGTTCTGCCAGTTATCCTAACAAAATAAAATACTGCCATTAAATGCTAATGTCATATATAAACATTTGGACTTAACCCAATATTCTTAACAGATCTAGTGACCTAGAAAACAAAATAGCTTATCTTAATGTTCAGAACACAAAATTCTTCACACTCAGCTCAGAAGACAGTCACTGGATCGATAACATAAAATTGTCTGTTATTTAGAGCCACACGGTGGCTGAGTAGGTAGCATGTTGGCCTCAAAGTCAGAAGATCTGGGTTCAAATCTCTGTTGGGCATCTCTGTGTGGAGTTTGCATGATCTCCCCGTGCGTGCGTGGGTTTTCTCCGGGTACTCCGGTTTCCTAAAAGCATGCATGCATGCATGCATGCATGTTAGGTTAATTGGCGACTCTAAATTGTCCATTAGTATGAATGTGACTGTGAATAGTTTTATGTCTGCCCTGCGATTGACTGGCGACCAGTCGAGGGTGTACCCCGCCTCCTGGCTGAAGTCAGCTGGCTCCAGCATACCCGCAATCCTAATGTGGATAAGCGACATAGAAAATCGATGGATGGATGTCTGTTATTTAACCCTCTTAGACCCAAAGGTATTTGTGACATTCACAAAATAATTTTCTGCAGTATACAGGTTATTTGGACACGCGGCCAAATCGGTGATTTTGGACAATGTAACAACGGGCTTTTATATAACCGGGCTGAGCATATAACCTTACATTGAAACAACTTCAAATAATACATTCAGATATGATAGAATAAAGTGTCTAGTGTCCTTTTTGAAGCTTTTTCTGCATACAGAGTCTGCTTACATCATGTTACGTATATGTAAGATGTAATATTGGGCCTAAAAGGGTTAAAGACATAACATGTTCTGGGTGCGTTATCACTGAGAGGGGTGATGAATCTTTATTGTATTACATGTTTGTTTGTCATCAGGTAGATATGGTACTATGCCATTGCGTATGTTTTATGCAACTTTCATGTTATAACATATGTACACAGTATACTGGGAGTTATGGGATACAACAGTAAATCAGGAAATGTAAGACGCCACAGATAACTGTGTGTCAATGTGATAGAACAGTAGAATGTATAAACTAATAATAAACTACATATACTGTATATACATATACTGTGTATATATATATATACACACACACACACATATGTATATATACACATTAATACATACACTTATATAAATACACACACATATATATATATATATATATACACATACACACACACACACACACACATATATATATATATAAAATACACATACATACATACACAGTATATATCCATACACACACACACACACACACACACACACGCACGCACACACACTGCCTGGACAAAAAAAAAGTTGCCACCAAAACAAAAAAAAGGTCATATACTCTAATATTTCGTTGGATTGCCTTTAGCTTTGATTACTGCACATATTCGCTGTGGCATTGTTTCGAAAAATCTTCTGCAATGTCACAAGATTTATTTCCATTCAATGTTGCATTAAATTAGCATTAATGTTGCATTATTTAAAATGCAAAGGGGCACAAGCCAGTGTCTTATTGTGCCGGTCCCAAGCCTGGATAAATACAGAGGGTTGTGTCAGGAAGGGCATCCGACGTAAAACTTTGCCAAACCAGAACATGCGAATCAAAGAAATGACTTCCATACCGGATCGGATGTGGCCCGAGTTAACAAAGCCCACCACCGGTGCTGTTCACCGACAGGGTGCCGGTGGAAACTGGATTACTGTTGGCCGAAGAAGGAGAGGAGGAAGGTATGTCCGTAGTAGGACAGAGAAGAGCGCTAAGAGAGAAGAGAAGAGAAATGAAGTAGGGGTGATTTTGAAGAATGAGTTTGCTAGCAACGTCTCGGAGGTAAAAAGAGTGTCAGATAGAGTGATGAGCCTGAAGCTATGAATCAAAGGTGGGATGTTCGATGTTGTTAGTGGGTTTGCTCCACAGGTAAGATGTGAGATGGAGGAGAAAGACAAATTCTTGTTAGAACTGAATGAAGTGATGCAGAACATCCCCAGAAGTGAGAGAGTTTAATTGGTGCGGACTTCAATGGACATGTTGCTGCAGGAAACAGAGATGAGGAGGAGGTGATTGGCAAGTTTGGTATCCAGGAGAGGAACGCAGAAGGACAGATGGTGGTCGACTTGGCAAAAAGGATGAAAATGGCTGTAGTGAATACTTTCTTCCAGAAGAGACAGGAACATAGGGTGACCTATAAGAGTGGAGGTAGGAGCACATAGGTAGACTACATCTTGTGCAGAAGGTATAACCTTAAGGAGGTTAGTGACTGCAAAGCAGTGGTAGGTGAGTGTAGCCAGACAGCATAGGATGGTGGTGTGTAGGATGACTCTAGTGGTAAGAAGGATGAAGAGGGTAAAGGCAGAGCAAAGGACAAAATGGTGGAAGCTGAAAAAGAAGTAGTGTTGTGTGACTTTTAGGAAGGAGTTGAAAAAGGTTTGTTACGATCTGCTCTTCGCGGCATGGTGAAACGACCCCGAGGATGCAAAGAGCTGGATGCCAAGCAGGTAGATAGGAGGAATCTTTAATAAAGATACTGCGAAGCAGCGGCAGGTACATAGAAGCGACACGTTCCGAGGGAAAAGCAACAATTAGCCGACGACTCAGGGTGCACACACCTGAACTTAAATAGCAATCCACACAGGTGTGCATAATTAACAAACGGACAAAAACACGAAAACTAAGGAAAAACCTTAGGGATATGAACAAAGGCATACGAACTCAAAACACACCAAACTGTCACGCACACCAAAACACAGATCGTGACAAGGTTATGGGTGGCCAGGAAGTCCTTCCAGATGACTGGACAACTACAGCTACTGTGATCAGGGAGACATATAGGAGAGTACTTGGTGTGTTATCTGGAAGGAAAGTAGATAAGAAGATGTGGTGGTGGAATGAGGAGGTGCAGGAGTGTATACAGAGTAAGAGGTTAGCTAAGAAAAAGTGGGACACTGAGAGGATTGAAGAGAGTAGACATGAGTACAGAGAGATGCAGCATAAGGTGAAACTAAAGGTGGCAAAGGCCAAACAAAGGGCTTATGAGGACTTGTATGCTAGGTTGGACAACAAGGAGGGAGAGAAAGACCTATAAGGGTTGGCAAGGCAGAGGGACTGAGATAGGAAAGACGTTCAGCAGGTTAGGGTGATAAAGGACAGGGATGGAAGGGTATTGACAGGTGCCAGTAGTGTCATGGGAAGATGGAAAGAGTACTTTGAAGCGTTGATGAATGAGAAAAATATAAGAGACCAAAGAGTAGAAGAGGTGACTGTTGTGGACCAGGAAGTAGCAAAGATTAGTAAGAAAGAAGTGAGGAGGGAATTGAAGAGGATGAAGAATGAAAAGGCACTCAGTCCTGATTATATACCTGTGGAGGTATGGAAGGGTCTAGGAGAGATGGCAGTAGAGCTCCTACCCGAGTTCTTTAACAAGATCTTAGATAATTAGAAAAGGCCCGAGGAATGGAGGAGAAGTGTGCTGGTGCCCATTTTTAAAGACAAGGGAGATGTGCAGAATTGTGGCAACTACAGAGGTATAAAGCTGATGAGCCATACAATGAAGTTATGGGAAAGAGTAGTTGAAGCTAGACTAAGGGCAAACGTGAACATTTGTTCGGTTTTATGCCAAAAAAAAAAAAGAGTACAACAGATGCAGTATTTGCTTTGAGGATGTTGATTGAAAAGTACAGGGAAAGTCAGAGGGAGCTGCATTGTGTTTTTGTAGATCTGGAGAAAGCTTATAACAGGGTGCCCAGAGAGGAACTGTGGTATTGTATGAGGAAGTCTGGAGTGGCAGAGAAGTATGTTAGAG
>QODF01000048.1:1960054-1972650 GCA_024372805.1 Oostethus manadensis
CTGAGCCAAAAGGCAAAGCTCTCGATTTACCGGTTGATCTACGTTCCTACCCTCACTTATGGTCATGAGCTTTGGGTAGTGACCGAAAGGACAAGATCACGGGTACAAGCGGCCGAAATGAGTTTTCTCCGCAGGGTGGCTGGGCTCTCCCTTAGAGATAAGGTGAGAAGCACTGTCATCCGGGAGAGACTCGGAGTAGAGCCGCTTATCCTCCGCATTGAGAGGAGTCAAATGAGATGCCTCGGGCATCTGGTTAGGATGCCTCCCGAACACTTTCCTGGGCAGGTGCTCAGGGCACGTCCAACCGGTAGGAGGCCTCGCGGAAGACCCAGGACACGTTGGAGAGACTCTCTCTTAGCTGGCCTGGGAACGCCTCGGCATCCGCTGGGAAGAGCTAGACCCAGTACCCAGGTAGAGGGACCTCTGGGCTTCCCTGCTTAGGTTGCTGCCCCCGCGACCCGACGTTGGATAAGCGGAAGAAAATGAAGAGATGGAGATTGGTCCGCTTAGTATATTATTTTCTGTGTGTAACACTAGTTCAAATTAGTTATTCACTGGCGATGAAGGTTGCCAACCAGTCCAATGGTCAACGACTGTCATGGTTGCTCGCTGAGTTGACTCTGCAAAATGCTGGCCTTAGTGTTTTGGCAGCCAATTGTACATCACATGCTTAACCCAAGAAAGCTTCAAGGAGATCAACATGAAGTGTTCGAAGGGACAGCGTTGTGACTTTGCAAAAGCATAATCCAGGCTTAACGGTTGAGACGTGGGCAAGATCTTAATATTACACATTGTTGTAATATTATAACTCACACTCACAGCTGCTATGTAATTTTCTACCCCCACACTGACCAATTATTCATTCCCTAATACGAACAACAAAAACTCCTACACGAAGATTGTATTGAATAACAACTTAGTAGCTCCTCTCTTGTTACATCACTGTATGTCCGTACACTGTATTCCATAAAAATGTATTCTTCAAATGACTTCCAGTAAAAATCTTTATCGTCATCTTGTCAGTGTTTCTAAATAATGTTAGATAAATTGTCAGTTTACCATTGACATCAGGTTTGTCAACAAAGTAGTTATAGCAGTTGGTTTAACTCAGAAGCTAGGTGTGGGTTTTCAGACTAATCCACTTGCATTCTGCGGTTTACCCATGTTTGCAAGTCAGCCTAACCTTATATTTATCTTTTACTGCGTCTTGTCACTTGCATCAAAGGGGGAACTTAAGACATAGTATCGTTGTTACATCAATATGCAGCCATGGGAAATAGTGGGATATTGAGTTTCATGAATTAAAAGGAGAAAAATTCAATGTGTAGACGGACGAAAGGCAATAAAATATAACGTTTTCAATAAAACTGCAAGACCACATGCTTGAGAAAGGGTTTTTTCTTCCATGGATTTATAACAGCAACATGATTTTATATTTTTACGTAACACGTGCCAATGCTCACTTTTTACTAAATGCAGAAAAAGGTTGGTTTAAAAGCATAATTCTTTAAAACAGGGGGTTTCAAAGTTTGTACAACCTTGTGAGCTGCTGGTACAGGATCATGCTACCAGAAGAGACAACGGAGAAACTGAAGACAAATAATGAGAGAAAAATGGGCTGTGGCTCGGCCATTCCTGTTTGAAGGTTTCAATGATTGCTACTACTGTCCATCTACTACTGCATTCATTTGCATTACTGAATCATACAATTTTATTATAAGGTGATTAGCTTTCCCTAAAGGTATAACTGTAATTCCCCCTGCCTCTGACCTTGCTGTTATTGTCGATGAGTGGCGGTAGTTGGACAGGGTAGCTCTGGTGGATTCAACGGGACTACTCATTGGCATGTGATTAGATGCTAGAGCCGTTCCAAAAGCTTCAAGTGAAATGTCATGTTTACTGCCATTCCCATACACACCCAAAGTAATGAGGAGTGTGAAGTTTCATCCTGCCACAGCCACAACATCCACTCTACCTCTATGATCCATAGCTCTTCACATCAGGCTGCTTCCTCCCTCCACAACCAAATCACTCCTCAACGCTGTGGTTTGTCTCATCCTCATGTTTTCCTCTTTGCTCCTCCCATCATTGATTCTTCAAACCATCCATTTAGCCTGCTTTTGTGAAGTCTGTCCTAAGTTCCAGCACACACCACAATGTGGCTTCACCAAGATTGGCAGTAAATCACCTGGCATGCCCTCAAAGGTTAAGGTCACAAATGCCACTTTCCCATGGAATATATACCCAATCGCACACATAGGGAGATGAGAGCTTTTCAGAGCCAAATCCAACATGCAACCAACACACAATCATTCGCTTGCATGAGAAGCACAAACCCTGAGTGCAAACACGAATGGCTTTTCGGGAGAAGCTTATTCTAAGTTTCCTATGGAGATTTTTTGGAGTGAATTCAAAACCTCCTGCTGTCTATGAGTGCTGTCTATTTACTACACAAATGTAAGAGTCATCTAAAAATTATAAAAAAGGCAATTGGGAGAGTCAAACACTGACATTAAAATACAAAAAGGTCGCCAGTCAATCGCAGGGCACATATAGACAAACAAACATTCACACTCACATTCCTACCTATAGACAATTTAGAGTCGCCAATTAACCTAACATGCATGTTTTTGGAATGTGGGAGGAAACCAGAGCACCCGGAGAAAACCCACTGCATTGACTGCTGGTTTTAATACTTTAAATTGTTGCTCACTGATTAACAAAAAAGAGTCACTGCAAACTAGAGGGACAAACTAGAGGAAGAAAAGAGGAAACACAAGCACTTGCTTTCAGTTAAGTACAACAACTCAATTTCTATCATGACAAACAGTAAAGACAGGTAGAGAAAGTGGGGGAAATAGTGAGATCACAAAAAAGTAGTAGGAGACAGTGCGAGGAACTGCCTCAACACTAGGCGGAGAGTCAAGCCATCCTTTGGAAGAGTAGCATGCCAAGAGACCTCCGACTGAAATAACTCTGTTATAATGTCCTACGAACCCTCATTACAACCAATTTAACTGAATAACACCATGGCACACATACACTGCTTTTCTGCTTTCTTCCCTAAACTACCACAGGATCCCGACAGTGCAGTAGCGTGTGGAACTGCTATACATGGACACATTTTTCAGGGTCTCTTACAGGCTCTAAAATGTATGAGCAGATAGTAGTACTAAAAAAATCCATCCATGCCCTTCAATGGCCAAAAAGTAGTGTAAATTATGAAATTACTATTTGCTTTGTATTTGACAAGAGCCTAAAATTGGTCATCACAATTCATTGCAAAGTTTTTATAGTTTAATCAGGATTCTTTCTAAAACCCCCTTTACAGTATATTTTTCACCATTTTTTTCCACATTACTCTATAATGAGTGCTTCCAACATTGTCCCTTATAAATGTATAATTTCTGCACACTTTTTGTGGTAACTGTAACGTAAGTCTTTAGTTTTGGTCCAGGTAGCTTTGAGATTTGAGATCAAGTTAAACAAATCGCACCAGAGATCAATTCCAAGCACATGAAAACTTGACATACTGGTGTGGTAAGTTCGCAGTAACAATTAGTACAGTACAGTATAACTTTGGTCTGGCCAATGGAACTTTATGACATTACAGTCAAGATTGCCAATAATAACACATTGTGTCGCCTGTTTGCTTGTGGTGCCATCGGTTTGACAGGCTGCAATTGCCCAGCCTGTGGATTATTTTTCAGTCTTATTTAAAACAGTTGAGAGTTTTTCTATTTTGGAAGTTGGTGACTTAATTAATTGGGATGGGAATGAGCACATTATTTAATTAAATGACCCGTCTTAATAACACACACAATTATGGTCGCAGGCGGGTTAGCTATAGGTTTTGACTTTTGGATTATTTTAAGTATTTATTTATATTAGGAAATATCTCAGTTATCATTAAGAATTGTGTAGAGTGATCGCACTGCCATTATTCTATGATTTGTGCATTCTATAGAATGTGTGCATTATACTGATTTAATACCCTAATACCCTTTGTCCTCACTCCAGCTAGTAGCTTCATCAATATTTAATAATAATAATGATAATGGATTTAATTTTGTATAGTGTCTTCTAAATACCCAGAATTTTACAATACACCATTATTGATTCACTGGTGGTGCTAACTCTCCAGTGCTGGAAGCATATTGCCCCAGGCTTCTGTGTCTAAAATGGACCTCTATCTCAATCTCTAACTGTAACTGTATTTGCTAGAAGAAGAACTATTTGTGCAACACAATTATACAGATTCTCGCTTTTTCCACACCACCACTGCTGGCGTTTTGAGGGTGCTTTTTTTCCACTTTGGGTTGTACTAGCCACTAAAGGGACCCAGTATAACAAAACAAATGTCTTGGTCATCTGAAACATTTTAAGTGCTCTGTGGTGACAGGATACCTGAAACTGAACTGGGCACATTTTCCAATCTTGGGCTGAGCCAGAAAAAAATCTAACAGCAACAGAAAAAGATAGACAGCGAAAAGGAAAGGAATCAAACAATGTATTATACAAAATATTCATAACAAATTGGATGTGACATTTCTCTTTTATCCAATTGACCTAACTGTTTACCTAATTTATAACAAACAGCCAGAGGATCAGGAGATTCCCTTGGCATCACAAAATCAAGTAGAATCCATCTTGGATCCTGTGCTAGTGATTTTGCAGAATGCCTTTTTCAGCCAGTTTCATTGGGCCTACAAGCCGACCTCAATGATCTCAACATGCCTACAACTCTCGCCAAGGCTTTGTCATCTTTAGTGGAAAAGTAGCAAACCTTCCAATCTGAACACTCTTTAGATACAAAGGAGTGCATTAAAAACCATAAACAGGACATTTCCATCAATTCAGTATCATCAGGAACTAAATGGAGATTAGTCACGAAACAAAAAATGCATTATTCCACAAGTTCATTTTCATATTTGTGCCAGTTTTTTTATTCCATGATGATTCATCCTTCCTGATAATAGAGTAAATGGTACTGTCTAGTACCTCACTTCCAAAAGCAGTGAATGACGAATGAGCTGGTGAGATTCTTTAATATGTTTAATATGTGTGCTTATTCTGGAAATTGGCATACTTGAATAAGATGAACAAGAATTAAGATAGGGGCTAACTAGAAAAAAATGCATGGAAGTACAAGCATGTACTTTGAGTTTGATAAAGTACACACACAATCATGAGTGATCCAGCTGTGCCTTCCATTAATGTTTGCTTTTTTTTCACACTACAGAATATTGTTGGTCTTCAGTGCTCAGTACTAACGTTGTAATTACAGACATAGGCAACAACATGCGAGGGTAATTAGGTCCAAACCTTTTGCCACTTTCTTCCAGTGCCATTTTCTTTAACTCTAATTATTTCCAGTGTTAGTGACGCCAGGCCAAAGATATTACAATTATTGTGGTAGGCCAGTAAGCACATGCTGGCTGACACCCCTCAGTTGAAATGCAAAGGCAGGAATGATGGCAGTTAGTCTGTGCTAATCGATGACAGGCCACTTAAATCATCCATGATTTGGCTCCAAATAAACCATTCAAAAGTAATTTTATTGCTGTACTTGGTGTCATATCAGTACAATTATCCTCAAACTAAGTATATCTGAGGTGGTATTCATTTACAGCAAATTAACTTCATTTCACTTTCTATGCGGTGCCTCTCAAAAAATGATACAAAAGTGAATCTAGCTAATGTATTGTTACGACAACAATTATTCAATCGCCCCTTAGGCTTACAAACATCATGTCTCTACTTACATGTACTGTGATTTTGTATTTCTGCCGTTTTTTTAATGTGGTCTCTTTGAGTGGTCTCTTTCACACAAAGCTTCTTGCTGATGTGGCATGACTATTAGTTATGCTTCATGTACAAAAATTTTTCTGGTTCTTAGAGGGTTAAATAATCAGTTCATTCAATCAAATACAATCACATTTAAAAGCTTTTTGAATGAGTTTCTTTTTTAAACATTTTGTTTCTGTTAAAATTAACCTGCCATTAAGTGAACTGGTCAGGTCTTTGTAAGTGGTAAACTACAAAAATAGCAAAGGATAAAATTATTTACCTCTCTGTAATACTGACAAATTATGTATCAGTAGTTGATGTTTTAATGCAGATGTTTAATATGTGTTGGGGATTGCAGTCAGGAAGTATATTGAAATATGTCAGTTTTATCTGAACAGAAAAGTTACTTTAATCAATATTTTAATTGGCCAACTGACAACAAAAAATGGTACAAGATCTGTATGAAGAAATTCTGTAATACATTTTATGGTCTTTGGGGAATTGAGCAAATCTTCACAGTATTCATCAAATTGCGTAGTGATGCAGCGCCACTATCGAGAGGTAGCAGGCTACATTCAGGCTAAAAAAGATAAGGTTCTGGATCCTCATTTGTCCAAAAGTAGTCTACAGTGGCGGCTCTCACAAAGACTGCCATGAGTATTAGTAGTAGCAAAAAGAAGCGCGTTGACACGCTGCTGTTGCTGACGAAAGTAGTGCTAGATGTGAAATCAATGGGCCCAGCAAAAACTTACGGTAATATTTAAAATGATAAAATACGGCTAAATACTGTAAGTATACTGCATGTTGTCATGAATGTACCTGTTACTGCATGGTCACAGCATGTATACTGTATACCATGATAAAACATTGTTTTTTTTTTTTTATAAGAGGGCTTTATAGTCGAAATAGGTGTGTCCCATGACGTACATTGGTAGCTCCCACATAGTTTTTCTCTCTTTAGAACAAACAGAAAAGGGAAAGATGTGTGTGCTCATGTTTCACATAAGGATTGTGGATGATAGGCAAAATTTCAAAAGAAGTGCCATTTTCCTACAAGTATATTAAATTTTGTTAAAAAATATTTGAGATCCATTATGCTTAAGTCCTATGCACTTTATTGCACTTTACCTTACAAATGGTTTCAGTATCCCAAGGCAGGATAGTGCGAAGGTCAATGACCTCACAGGATACTCCTAGTTTCTCCTGGGCCATTTTGGCTACTTCCTTCATCACATGAACCTTATTGGGAGATGAAAAACATTAAATATCAGATGAAATGTCATAATACATGATATATTGTGTTTAAATTTGACAAATGTATTCACACACATGGTAAGAATTTACATAAGTAACCCTTTATATTTAAATATGAGGATCACAAATTCCACTGTCTTCAAGTTATTTTCCTTCTTGATCAGCTTGGAAGGCCGGGCAGCTGAGGAGTGGTGTAGTCGGAAACAAAGAAATGCATTTCAAAACGGAGTGCCATTGTTTCCACTACTTTACTGGATCATCTATGTTGCCAATTCATCCTTCAAGAATAATAGTGGCTAGGAGAGGGACATTTTCTCCCAATGTCCCTCGAGCCCCCTCTGAGGCTGCAGGTACATTGGGGCCTGGATAAGCCAGATCAAGTGGCTGGGAACAATCAAAGTGATTCTGACTCCTGGCGAGTTGCAGGCACTGTGATACCAAGCTGGAGATGTCATAGTTCACTGATGAAAAGACCATCAACAATGGAAAGTGTGCTGTAGACATCTGTCGTAATAGATGGCGAGCCAAGGACAGCTTGGTATTTTGGCAATACGCACATATGGTCTAAGCATGCCAGCTGAGGGACCCTGCAGTGACACAGGACGATTTTAATACACAAAGTTAATCTGCTGGTTTTGAGGATCATATGCTGTATTGTTGATATGACTCCCTTTTTCCTGAATGTGTGAAAAGCGTTCTAAAGATAGATGCTAACTAAACTATTTAGCACATTCTGAGACTGACAAAGATGCTGAACATCACCTACCTGCGTACCCCAGGCAAGCAAAGTGACATCACTTCCTTCCTCCAAAACATCTGCCTGTGAGAGTGGTATAGTGTAGTGCTCTGTAGGAACCTGCTCCACTGCAAAGAAACAAAATAATAATTTCTAATCTACCAACATATCATGGCACAGTACAATCCATTTAAGTTAAACACGTCATCAGTCCTGGTCCACCACCTTCTTTCCTAAAAGGTGCTTATTCTGCCAACATTGATATACATCAGAGACGAACATACACACTTTTGTCAACATAAAATTTGAAACTGACACATCAGAGAAAAACAATGGTAGAAGAATGGAATGGGAAAATACTGTAACAATACTGTGATGTTACACAGGATGTATAGTTACACACTGTAGTGTAGTGACCTGTACGGTACTGTACTACTTGGTGGAAACATGGTTTAAGAGATACAGTGAGGGAAAAAACTAGTTGAACTCCAGCTGATTTTGTAAATTTTCCCACTAACATGATCAGTCTATAATTTCAATGGTAGGTTTATTTGAACACTGAGAGACAACAATGACAAAAAAAATCCAGAAAAATGTGTTCCAAAAAGAGTTATAAATTAATTAAATAAGTATTATTAAATACTTATTTAATTTTAGTTTTAATTTAGTTTACTATATAAATAAGTAATTAATCCCCCAATCTGTCAGCAAGATTTCTAGCTCCCAGGTGGATCTTATACAGGTAACGAGCTGACATTGGCAGCCCTCTCAGTTTGTTACCTGTATAAAATAGACCTGTCCACAAAAGCAATCAATCAATCTAGATGCCAAACTCTGCACCATGGCCAAGACCAAAGAGCTTTCCAAAGATGTCAGGGACAAGATTGTGTGCCTACACAAGGCTTGAATGGGCTACAAGACCATCGCCAAGCAGCTGGGTGAGAAGGTAACAACAGTCGGTGCAATTATTTGCAAATGGAAGAAACATAAATGAACTGCAAATCTCCCTCGGTCTGGAGCTCCATGCAAGATCTCACCTCGTGGAGTTTCAATGAAAATGAGAACGGTGAGGAATCAGCCCAGACCCACTCGGGAGGAACCACAAAAACAGTTGGTAACACACTACGCCGTGAAGGACTGAAATCCTGCTGTGCCTGCAAGGTCCCCCTGCTCAAGAAAGTCCATCTACAGGCCTGTTTGAAGTTTGCCACTGAACATCTGACTGATTCAGAAGAAGACTGGGTAAAAGTGTTGTGGTCAGATGAGAAAAAAATTAAGCTCTTTGGCATCAACTCAACTCGCCGTGTTTGATGGGGTGGAATGCTGCCTATGACTCCAAAAACACAGTCCCCACTGTCAAATATGGAGGTGGAAACATTATGCTTTGGGGGTGTTTTTCTGCCAAGGGGACAGGACAATTGCACCGCATCAAAGGGAGGATGGATGGGGCCATGTACCAAGTGTTGGGTGAGAACCTCCTTCCCTCAGTCAGGGCATTGAAAATGGGTCGTGGTTGGGTATTCCAGCATGACAATGAGCCAAAACACACGGCCAAGGCAACAAAAGATTGGCTCAAGAAGAAGCATATTAAGGTCATGGAGTGGCCTAGTCAGTCTCCAGACCTTAATCCCATAGAAAATCAGTAGAGGAAGCTGAAGGTTTGAGTAGCCAAACATCACCCACAAAACATTAATGACTTGGAGAGGATCTGCAAAGAGGAGTGGGCCAAAATCCCCCTGAGATGTGTGCAAACCTTCTGGCCAACTACAAGAAACGGCTAACCTCTGTGATTGCCAACAAAGGTTTTGCCACAAAGTACTGAAGCATGTTTTTCAAAGGGATCTTTTTTAAACGCATTTTTCTGGAATTGTTTTGTCATTGTTGTCTCTCGGTGTTCCAAAAAACCTACCATTGAAATTATAGACTGATCATTTCTTTGTTAGTGGGCAAACTTACAAAATCAGCTGGGGTTCAAATAGTTTTTTCCCTCACTGTATCCACAACCACATTCACACCGCTGCGCAATTAAGAATATGCCATTAATCTAAAAATACTTGTTTTAGGTTTTGATTCAGAGTACTCAAGAATCAACACAAACACGGGTAAATACACACTTTACAAAGAAAGACTCAAGCCAAGATATGAACCCGGATGCCACGGTGAGCCAACAGTGCTAAACAATGCGCCACTGAGCTGCCCTTATCATTTTATATGTTGTTATTACAACACTCAAAACTTGTAAGCATTGATCACAGACACACTATGTACTATATGGTTACTAAAATGATACTAAGATTCCAGAAAGACTAACTTTAATAGTACAGTAGTTGAACCATAAATGAATGACAAACCAATCTAACACACATTTCTCCAGCAGAACATTTTATCTGGCTCATTTCAAAAGGCTTCCACCTGCTTTTTCCAGAACATCATTGCTCAGAAGAGACAACATGTATTCAGCACAACAAAATGTGTGAATAGTAATGTTTGCGAGCTACAACCTGATTAATGCTGACAACAAAACAGGGTTTGGATACTAACACATCCAAAGACGGATGGCTCAGGAATTGTCTAACTTTACACCAAACAAAAGGCAGATGGCAAATAAGGACTGTATATGGTTTGAATAATCATTGGTTTGAATAATCTTATATCAATCATGATATACTGAGAACCTCACAAAAAAACACACACAAACTATATACTGTGTTGTTACTTCCTACAGCTGATAGTTATCCAGTGACATCTTCCAAATACAAAGGTTTCCAAGTCGTCTTTACAATTACAGCTTTAAACATAACAACATAACTGTGATTGTTCCGTGTGTTTAAGATGTAGAAAAAAGAAAATTGACTCAAAGGACCCTGGTTGCAATGACAGGTTAAGCTTTAGAGGCAGACAAGAACAGAGTGGAATAGCTGCATTCTGCTAAAATTACAATTTTATAAAAGTTATGGTCTATTACATACCCCCACAGCAATTGATAGTCTTCCTGCTGCATGTTTTTTAAATCTCCTTCTTAAAGCTCATTAGTTCATAGTTGCATGTGGAAGGCTGGGATAGACCAAAGAACTCAGTGAAGCCCTAAGGAGGAAAACAGCTGATTTACAGAAATTAAAATATATATATTTTTTGCAGCCATTTCTAAACAGCTACAGACTCCAACATTGTCAGTTCAAAGAATTGCACACAAGTACATATTATCGTATTTTCACAACTATAAGGTGCACTTAAAAGTCAGAAATTTTCTCCAAAATGGACGGTGCACCTTATAATGCGGTGTGCCTTATGTGTATGTAAATCTGTAATGTAAATGTTGTTGTGTGACTTTGATAAACGCTACGCTTTAACTGACTGGAAGCATTTCCTGCCAACACGCTATTTATGTAGATGAAACGCCAGCGTGACTGAAGACAGCATGCGGACGTTAAAGGGGGAAGGGTGCGCATCAAAGAGGACGCTAAAGTCGCGCCCCCAGTAGTTATACAGTGCTGGTATGTGCATTGTGCAAAACATCAGTTTGGCTAAGGTCCCCCGAAAATGGCACCCACAAAGAGACACGCTTACGAAGCACACTTTAAACTGCAAGCTATCAGTTACGCGGAGGAACGTGGGAATCGAGCAGTCGTGAGAGAATTCAAGATCAACTAATCCATGGTTCAAAAGTGGAGGAAGTTGGAAAACGAACTTTGCCTTCTGCAGTAAAAAGATTGCCGACAAACACATCCGGCCCAACCACATCACCAACACAGACGAGGTGTCGCTCACTTTCGACATCTCAGTGGACCAAACTGTAGGGAAGAAGGGGACCAGCACGGTAGCGATACGCACAAGGGGGCACGAGAATTCGGCTTTTACTGTTGTGCTTGGTTGCCATGGTAAAAGACAGAAACACAGTTGCTGTGATAAAGCAAGTGCAGGAAATGACCTCAGAGCTTACCATCATTCCAAGAGGCTCCAACCGCTGGACATCGGTGTAAACAGCGAGTGGCGTGGAAGCGATGGATATCTGATGGCGAACACAGCTTTACTAAGACTGCCAGGCGAGTTATGCCATAATTTGTGAATGGATTGTGGATGCTTGCGCTAACGTGTCTGAGATGAGGCTGACTCTGATCAGAAGGATCCTGGCGTGTATGATGGAGAACTTTCACAGCTGTTCATTTCTGGTACAGAAGAGGACTTTGATGAATTTGTAGATGAGGATTGATCAAAAAAATAATGTAAGTACATTGGTAAATACTTCAATAAGGTACAACCAAACTCAGTTTTGCTTCCGTTGCCTTTTAAAAAACATACGCTAGAATGCATGCTAGCGTATGTTTTTAGCTAGCGATGTTTCACCATGCCTGCACCCAATAATACGGTGCGCCTTATGTATGTGTTAAAAACTGCAGCACCCGTAACTGAGACTGCGCCTTTTAATACGGTGTGCCTTATGGTCGCAAAAATACGGTATTTGGATTTGGAGGTGTTCCCATTGTGTGAGGTGTTGTTGCTGGACGTCTGTGCGAATTACAGTTTGTCCATAACAAACACCATGTTCGAACATAAGGATGTCTATAAGTGCACTTGGCACCAGGACACCCTAGGTCGCAGGTCTATGATCGACTTTGTGGTCGTATCATCAGACCTGCGTCAGCATGTTCTGGACACGCGGGTGAAGAGAGGGGCTGAGCTGTCAACTGACCACCACCTGGTGATGAGTTGGATTAGATGGCGGAGAAGGAGGCCGGACAGACCTGGCAGACCCAAACGCGTAGTAAGGGTGTGCTAGGAACGTCTGGCAGAGTCTCCCGCTCGTCGAGTCTTCAAT
>QODF01000048.1:1974498-2033219 GCA_024372805.1 Oostethus manadensis
GATGGGTGTTCCCATTTTGTCATTGTATGGAGTAAGACTCAAGCGGTCACCCTCAGAGGAAAGAAACCCCGGAACAATCCAGGCTCAAGCCTGACATTAACAGAAAACTGCGGGAAAACCGGCATCCTATCCACTGTGAAGACACTTTTACATCGCCATGGACTTAGACAGTGCCAACTAAAGACTAGGTTATACTTTCCGCATGAATGAGGTGCGCGAAAAAAAGATGCACGGAAATCCACGTGAGAGACCGTGTGTGAGTTTATACTCTGTGCGGAGTCTGCTCCCAAACAGCAGGGGGCAGTATATCAAAAACACATGTCTACCGCGGTACTAAACCAGAATGGTAGAAGTTTGCCATTGTTTACTCGACTTCAACATGGCTACACTTGCGACCAGTCCAGGGTGTACCCTGCCTCTCGCCCAAAGTCGCATACACGTGACCCTACTGAGGATAAGCAGTATAGAAAATTAATGAATGAGATGCAAATCACAAGCAACTCGTGCTACAATCGCAGCTTGAAATTACTTTAATTCCTACCATCACAGGGACACAACTGCTTTGATTTGGAAGTAAAAAACACTCTAATGCATACCAAATACTTTAAATATATATATGCAAATACGAATAACTTGTTTTAGTGTTTCTTTATGCTTAAACTACTGTGCCTCAAGCAATAGTCAATGCATTTTGTATTTCATATAATCCCTTTTTTCCTCTCGGATTTTTCTCAGTGAGTTGGACACGTCTTGGCTATGCCTGTGGTCTCTGCACGACGAGTCATATAAATGCCGCTATTTCTGTACTTTGGCTGCGACAATCTCCTGGTCGTCCGCCATTTTTTCCGCGCGTCTCTGTCCGCATTGATAGAAAAATGTGGAGGTGTTCGAAGCAGAAATTTTACTCATGGAAATGGCCGCTAGAGGGGCCGTGGGTGTGAAAATGACAGACACAAGTATTAAACAGGTTTAAGAGGGAAGCCACCGCTTCGAAATCAACACCTTCAAGCCTGATTAAAATTTGCAGCTGCCAATAAGGACAAGCCAGTTGCCTTTGGCACAAATGTTTTATGATTTGACAAGGAAACATTGAACACGTGAGTGGAGGAACAGTGAGGAACAAATTTTAAGGATGGTGGTAGCATGATGCTTTGTGGCCATTCTGCTTCCAGTGGATACAAAAAATGTGGATTGTTCATATCTAAGTGATAACTTACAAACTCAGCTGGGGATTCAATAATTATTTGCGCCGCTGAACATACGGTATAGTGTATGTCGGTATGAAAATATGTACATTGTATACTGTATAAACTGATCATAAATTCGATACTGTACTAAACAATTTATTCAAAACAAACATTAAACCCCTTTGCATAAACACATGCCTGCATTACGGTGAATAAAATATCTTTCAAAATTTTACCCGGGCAATAGGTGACCCGATGAAAATGTATCACCGATTAATTTTGGGTCCCGACCATAAGCATGGGAATCCAAGGACTACAGTCATGGCCAAAATATATTGACATGCCAAAGAAGCCAATGTTTTAGCCAAAGACGCTAATGTATTTGTCCATATCAGTATGGAAAACAACCATTCATTCATTTTCTACACTGCTTTTCCTCATTAGGGTCGCGAGTATCCCAGCAGACTTTGGGCGGGAGGCGGGGTACACCCTGGACTGGTCGCCAGTCAATCGCAGGGCACATATAGACAAACAAAGACATACAACCAGTCACACTCACATTCATACCTATAGACAATTTAAACTCGCCAATGAGTGGACTCATTTTCAAAAAATATTTACAGTATACACCAATTAGGTGAAAGTGGATGATTTCCCACGGCACACCAAACACTATGCCACGGCACAGTGGTTGAAAAACACTGCTCTAGTACTCCACCCTTCCACATACGGCTCTGAAATTAATAGCGGTCTCAGGGAATTACTATAAAATGAAGTTTATTCCCGTAAAGTTAAGTTTTTATTCTCGTATTATGACGATATTTCCTGTAAATATACAACAGAATTATTGTCAATTTATGAATTAATTCTTGAAATCTTAATGATTTGAATGCTTCATTTAACACGCATTGCTCGAGACAGGTATACCACAAGACTTATATGACCCTCGATGTGGGTCAAAGGTTAAATTACAACTTTTTTTCATAAAATCTTTTCGTGTTTTTTGTTTAAATCTCGTAAATTAAATTATATATATATATATATATATAAATTGTTTTTTCAGCTTCTAAATTATTTTAATAGTTTTCTTACTGTAAAACATCCCATACGGTGCAGCTATTACAACTTTGTAGTTTTCAGATACTTAAGAGTATTGAATATGGACTGATGATAGTGTGTTTTAATATGGCATGTATAATCAGGAATAAAAACTGCTGAATCTACAAAATCCATACAGCCAATCCACTGTGTTTGTCGCATTTTGTCCTGCATCATCTATTATTATTCTGGTGAAGTCATTATTTGCTGATTTTGATATATGCTTGGGGTCACCTTGCAGATAACAATGTTGTTTTGCCCTAATAAATACACAATTTTTCTGACTATAAGCCGCTACTTTTTTCCTACATTCTGAACCCTGCGGCTTATGACACGATGCGGCTAAAATATAGATTTTTTATGACAGCGTATTAGGGCCACATTAAAAAAAAAAACCAACAACTTAAGATTTGAGATTAAAAGTCGTAAATTTAAGAGAAAGTCGTAATTTTACGAGAAAAAAATGAGACAAGATTTTATTTATCAAATAAAGCAAAACGGAGCAGTTGGGCAAACAATTTAGCATAGGTAAGCATCGTCTCGTTACCCTCACACACCCGCAACCTCCACACAAGGCCCCCATTTTCATGCCTGTCTCAGGCAAGGAAGGAAACTTTTCTTCAGACAAGCTTTTATTTATAATGGGACAGCCAAACAGAGCATTTGGTTACAACCAGTTTAGTATGAGGTAGCATCATCTTACCGTCTAGTACAGTGTTTTTCAACCTTTTTTGAGCCTGGCACACTTTTTTCATTCAAAATCCCAAGGCACACCACCAGCAGAAAATGTAAACATTAATCTCTGTAGTCTATAGAAACAATATAAATTCAATATAAAGTGTTGCCACATACTGCTACTTATCTTATTACATGATTACTCTGCCGATCATTGGACAGCACAGACACTCAGCAATGGCACATTATTGGCGGACTCATTCATTCATTCATTTTCTATACCACTTATCTTCATTAGGGTCGCGGGTATGCTGGAGCCTATCCCAGCTGACTTTGGGCGGGAGGCGGGGTACACACTGGACTGGTCGCCAGTCAATCACAGGCATATAGACAAACAAAGACATACAACCAGTCACACTCACACTATGGAGAATTTTAACTCGCCAATTAACCTAACATGCATGTTTTTGGAATGTGGGAGGAAACTGGAGTAACCGGAAGAAACCCACGCACGCACTGGGAGAACATGCAAACTCCACACAGAGATGCCCAGCGGAGAATCGAACCCAGAACCTCCTAACTGTGAGGCCAACATGCTCCCCATTCATCCACCGTGACCCAGAAAACAACCAAATCAAGTTAATTTATACAACCATGCCCGAAAAACATTTGAATCTTTGGCATGCCAATATTTTTGGCCATGACTGTAGATACTACATAATAAACTTCATTTGTGGTTTACATTTGGATGAATTAGGCTTACCTGCTGCTCTGTAAAGGATCTTAGGCTCAAAGAAAATGCATGGGTTCTTATCAGTGATGCAAGAGAGGAGCAGTCCCTTAGCCTGCACTGGGCTACGAGGAACAACAACCTGTGTAAGATGCAACATACAGTATCTCCATTAGCCACCAAAGTATTGAATTGCATCTATAAATTACTGTCTGGCAAAAATAGAAACGTAATTCCAGTATACAAAAATAGATTATCATGTTTTCTCCTTACTATTTTTCCTGGTAGTGCAAGTTGCAAATTGTATTCAGGTCAAAGCAACATCAAACTAAAGCCAATCAGACTATAGTGGTGGTGCTATCCCTCAGATGGAGCTGGCTGTGCTGATAGTATGCACAAAGATTAACATTTATCAGCCTGACCTTTTCTGGGCGACAACATGTTTATTGCTCTCAGAGATGGTTACTCACAGTGGATTAACTGTTTTTAAGCGTACAATCTTTCCTTGGTTCTGGTGAAATTAGATACCACCTATGATGATTAAATGTATTTTTAGAAGGAAAGAGTGATGAATGTCATTGCTGACATTTTAACATCAACATGTGTACAGAGAACATATGCTGTTACATTCATGCAGCAATACTTTTGTTGCTCAGGGTGTAATAAACTCTGGTTAATGAGCAGGAAAGATCAAATTATATCTTAACACAGGATTAAACAGCTTTCACACATGGTAAATGGTGCGTGGTGGCTAGACAAATTTAAAGGAGAGGAGCGATGTCAAAGTACTGTTGGTCAAATTTAAAGCTATTAAAATAAAATTGAAAATACACAAAACATGAAAGAAACATTGTGTGCATGACCGCTAACCTTAATCCCGGGGCTGTGGGCAAAAAAGGCCTCAGGGCTTTGGGAGTGGTAGAGGGATCCATGTCCAACACACCCCCAAGGGGCTCGAATGGTGAGGTTTCCACAATCAAACAAGTTGCCAGAGCGGTAGCGGTACTTGGCAGCTTCATTGACTATCTACAAAGAGACCCATGACTTGTGACTGACCAAGTTTTCTGACACATTGTCCTTCAGAATACCTGTCTTCTAGAGGACATAAATACACAGTCCATCATTCATTCATTTTTTAAGCCGCTTATCCTCATTTAGGGTCGCGGTGACACATATAAATGGTTACAGAAGCCTGTTAGGGGCAAATTCATCTCAACTCAGAGAAAGGTTTGAGGAGCATACAAACAGATATTTGAGAGATGCTGATGCCATGAATTTATATTTTTGTGTACATTTATCAGCCACGGTCTATAAACTGCTGGTGTTCATGTTGTAACATGGGATATTTCCACACACAGACACTATAAACCTTGCAATCCTACCTACACTCTGTGTTCCCAAGGTCACTCATTAACTCCGATGAGTGAGACGTAAATGCTTTTCTCATCGGAGTACTTAAGATTTGTCAGATCAAAAGACGATTGCTGCATAAGACTTCAAAATGTTTAGCATTCAGTTCACTACTTCCTGGATCTGCACTCTAAGATTAATGGGAACTGTAGTTCTTTTAACAATAAATTAGCAGCATCTTTGTTTACGCCGCAGGGTTCAAAGCGTGTGGAAAAAAGTAGCGTCTCGCAGTCTAAAATTGAGATTGGGTGACTCCAAAATGTGGAGTGACTGAATAAAAACTATTCATGTAAATTTGGAGGTTTGTCAAACACCCCAAAGCATGCTTTCCTTACGTTTTTTTACTTCATCTTCAATGATGCTTACCTGGTCAAATGCAGGATATATGTAGTCTGCAAACTGAATTTCAGCAATAGCTGTGGATCCTGCAACAGCTACACCAATACCAAATCCCACAATTCCCTGCTCACAAAGCGGAGTGTTGAAGACTCGATCCTTACCTGGGGGATATTAACAGAAAAACAAAACAATAAGTGTAAGTAGTACGTTGGCTACCTGAGGGTCAATCAAGTTCAATTGTTACTTGTATCAATCACTTTTCTAAGTAACCTGAATGAATTAGTTAACTCTCTAAGAGTTAGAAATAACTCATAAAAGAAAGATTCTTTACACCCACCCTATAATCTACAATAGAGCCAATGAGTGCGTACTCTAAATTTGGATCGAGAATGTTATTTTTGTTGTCATCATAACCTTCTTTTTCTGGATTGCCTGGAAATGTCTTTCTCACCAGTGTAACTCATTAAGGTCAATTAGCTACCACAGAACCACAAACGCAGAGAAAGAAACGAAGAGTTCAGTGATCAAAGTAAGCATGTTGACCTAAAGATGAGAGCCAACCCAATGTGCAGCTCTTGCGTTAGTGACCATCTGTGCGCCTGTGTGTTGTCAAAGCTTTGACAAATTGACCTGAGCACTGAAATAAAAAAATATTGGGGGTGCATTTGGAATCTGAAAAAAAGGAATAAGTACTATATGTATATATATAAACATGGCATAAACTATTGGTGGACTCATTTTCAACCGCTTTTCCTCATTATGGTCACGGGTATGCTGGAGCCTATCCCAGCAGACTTTGGGCGGGAGGCGGGGTACACCCTGGACTGGTCGCCAGTCAATCGCAGGGCACATATAGACAAACAAAGACATACAACCAGTCACACTCACATTCATACCTATAGACAATTTAAACTCGCCAATGAGTGGACTCATTTTCAAAAAATATTTACAGTATACACCAATTAGGTGAAAGTGGATGATTTCCCACGGATTTCCCACGGCACACCAAACACTATGCCATGGCAAAGTGGTTGAAAAACACTGCTCTAGTACTCCACCCTTCCACATACGGCTCTGCAATAATAACGGTCTCAGGGAATTACTATAAAATGAAGTTTATTCCCGTAAAGTTAAGTTTTTATCCTCGTATTATGACGATATTTCCTGTAAATATACAACATAATTATTGTCAATTTATGAATTAATTCTTGAAATCTTAATGATTTGAATGCTTCATTTAACATGCATTGCCCGATACAGGTATAAACACAAGACTTATGTGACCCTTGATGTGGGTCAAAGGTTAAATTACTTTATTTCATAAAATATTTTTGTGTTTTTTGTGTATATCTCGTAAATTTACGACTTTTACTTTAACTTGTTTAAACGTCCAACAAAAACTTCAAACGTAATGCTTAAAACACAATCGTTTCCCATAATGCATTAGGGTTTGGGCATGTGCAGATGCCTCCAGCGTGTAGAAGATGATGCTAGTTTTTGACGTGCTCGAAGAAAAATGCAGCATGACAAGCACAAACGCAAAAATATTTTTTATTTTTCACAACCTCATCATGGAGATGAAAAGCAACATTGAGAGCGACAGAGAGACTGAAATTGTCTGTGATGGAGATGTTCTGAGGTTCTTCAACACTGAAAAAGATGACTTTAGTGGTTTCAGTGAACAATGAAGACGGAAGACAATGAATAAAAACAATGAGTTTTCTGTTATGTTTGAGCCCTTTTACTGCCGTGTTACAGGCACTGTTTGGAAACAAGGTATATAAACAAACATTCACAAAATTTTTCTGTGTCTTCTTTCCCTTTCAGCTTATCCCTGCTTATCCCTTCTGTGTAAATACCGTATCTATATTTCACAACGTATCGGTACTTTATATATCAGCGGCATACCGTCCGGTGCTGCTAACATATGTAAAAAACAGTTTCTAAAAATTTAGTAGGTGCGCCTTATATTCCAGTGCGCTTTACAGTCCGAAAAATACAGTAAATAAAAATTAAAACATCTCAAAATTATTTTAGTTGCTGTTTCAATCTTAATTTGATTTAGTAGATGTTACTACAGGTAGGTAGTTACAGATTTCATACTCTCATGCCAAATGTCTTTCAAAAACATTTTAATTCAATGTTTGTGACTCAACTTTGAAAAATAGTAAAACCAAACATAATGAGAATGAGGACATAAAGACTATATAGTATGAGAAAGTAGGGAGAGCAATATTTTTTTGGGCAAACAGATACAAAAAAAAAGAGTGCCGTGTAAGAGCCGCAAATGGATGCATCTGCCTTGTAAAAAGCCATTCACATAGCGGTCGCCCTGCATTAACCTCTTTTCTGTATAATGGCTGCAGGTGGTAGAGGTGAGCACCGTCCTTCTCAGTCGTGAGAGGGATAAAAACAGCTATGCACTCGTCACTGTACACAAGGATGAGATGGAAAATAATGATCCCTCTCCAAAAGGTCAACATTTCTGACGTCAATGAAAACAAAAGGAAAAGCCAGCTACTGTGGGATTGATTTGAGGCTCCAGGTTATTAAAAAGAAAAAACACAACAAATCTAACTGAAAATATAGGTAAGCTCATAACAGTAGGAGTCACAGCTTATTATTTTAGACAGCTCTTCTATGCATGTTATCGCTTCAGATAATTTTACTGCAGCTAATCAAAATCCATCAAATTGTTTTAATGGGTTTGCTGTTAGGGAATTAGGGAATACAATGGGTTTATATTGTCATTGTGCTGTTTTACACAACAAAATTGTGGGGCTGTGCCACCACAGATACAAAAATGGACTTAAGGGCTAGGTTACTAGCGGTGTAACGATTTGTTTTGTTTTGTTTTAAACGATTTGATACAAGGATGATGTTGGTTCATTTAGAACGATACGATCCGAAACAATTCAGTAAGTTCAAATCGATTCAGAAACTTTTTAGCCATTCAAGCAGTCTCACTGTGAAATAAATACCTGGATACCGGACTGTGCAAGACAGGTTTCCTAAATTCCCTTTGCTTTTTGTAAGAGAATCGGGTATTTATTAATTATGGATATAAACAAACATGTAACCAACAATTCATGGCAAATGCATTCATGTTTTATTTGAATAAAGTGCAACCAAAACTTCAGGTTGAATTAACTATGTTTTTTTCTCTCAACCACCTCAAATTGCAGTTTGCTTATTGTACGGGCATCGGGGATGATGATACCATATTTTGTGATTAAGTTCATTATGATATTTATTATGACATTTTTGAAGAGCTGCTGGAAATGTAAATTTCTCTTGGAGAATAATAAAGTATCGATCTATCCATCGATTCATCCATCCATCCATCCATCTACCATCTTCAACAGCCTGCATTAGGCCCTACTGTATAGAAACCACTGGGACCACAGTGAGATTTGCGTTTTTCTACCTCTCCAGCGGTTTCAAGACCATGTAGCAGACGCTGCTGCTGGGGAAACTGGAGGAGTCCGGAGTGGCTCATCACTTGGCGGCTACATGGGCTATCAACTACCTCGCTCACAGACCACAGTACGCACAGCTGTCCGACTGTACTTCTAATTTGGTATTTAGTGGCACGGGCGCACCCTCCCTGTTCACGCTCTACACATCAGACAAAAGTCCAGTCACTGCCATTCGCAGAAGCAAGACGCAGTGGTGGGCTGAGCAGATTTTGAGGGAATAAAAATGTCATCTCAGGCTTGAGATTGACTTGTGGCTATCAACTCCACCATCCACACAATGAACATCCAGGGATCAGACATTCAGTGGACTCTTAAATACCTGGGGTGTTCACCTGCTACATACCTTCTACGACACTGTGGTGACTTCTGCAGTGTTATATGCCATTGTGTTTTAGGGTGGAGGTAGGACAGACACACAAACCTAATCAACTGACTAGGAGAGCTGGCTCTGTCCTGGGCTGCCCACTGAAAACCATCAAGGAGGAAAGAAGGTGACTGACCGAAGAATGTTTGCTAAGCTGACATCCATAATGGACAATCCCTCTCGCCCCATGCGCGACACTGTGAAGGTTGTTCAGCAAAAGACCGTTAACTGCAGGTTATTCCTCCCCAGAGCAGTAAGACTTTATAACACACGGTTATGTTATATACTGTAATCTTTTTTTCTGGTGTGTAATACTGTATGTCTAGTCTGTGTGTAATATGTGTTACGATAATGTCATTATTTCCCTATTGCCATACTCATATTGTATTACTTTCAGTCATTGCATTTGTTTTTTAGTCATGTTTATTCTCTGTCCTGTTTATTTGTAAATTTTATAATCCCACTGTAGAATTTTTGTAATGTGTGATAGAGTTGATCTTATCTTCTTGGAGGAGCAATTCCAAATGTGCAAATAAATAGTTGAAAATAGTGGAAATTGAGCTCTGTACAGTACTGTAAGTGTTAATATATATATATGACTCTAAATTGTCCATAGGTGGGAATGTGAGTGTGAATGTTTGTTTGTCTGCCCTGCGATTGACTAGCGACCAGTCCAGGGTGTGCCCCACCTCCCGCCCAAAGTCAGCTGGAATAGGCTCCAGCATACCCGCGACCCTAATGAGGATAAGGGGTACAGAAAAGGGATGGATGGATGGATGACAACCACTCCAAAAGCACCTGTTTTGCTCAAGCAAAGAGACGACAGGAATTCAAAGGCAGAAGCGGCACAAGCTGTTGATAGACAGACTGCAACTCTGTTTTAACAGTTGCTGTAGAAACGTACAAAGCAACAGTCTAGTACCAACTCCGGTCTCATGCACAGCAATCGGTTCTTGTCTGTGCATATGTCCTGTCCCTTGTACAGTACATACTCATACACATACGTAAACACACATGCAGAAAATATTCAACAGGTATGAGTCTCACTTTTCTGGTTGTACTTGCACACTTTTCTAAACTCAAGATTTGATATACACTGTATGTACATTGGTACTCTTTTTTAGTATTAAATAATCAACATACTGTACCCTAAAGACTCCAACAACAAATCACAGTGATTGCCTTGTGTTTAAAAAAAGACAATGTGCCTTTCACATTCACACTTTAACAGGAAAGGAGCACATACACAGAAGCATATCTGCCAAAATTACAATAACTTGCGCTTATCTATTGTGCTACGAGACTTGCAATTGTCTGAGGAAAACTGAGGTAATTAGTGTGGTTGAGCTTGATGGGTTTCAGTCATTGCCTGCAAACATGGATTAAACCAGTACCTCTACAGCTTTGATGCGTAAGTAAATAAAGCAAATAAAGTGTGTTTAGAACGTGTGTACTCAATAATTACAGGAATAACCATGCTGCGTTAACAAAATTCAAATTAAATAAATACTGTTCATTGTCCATGTGGTGTTACTATGTGAAAAGATTCTTGTCTGAATACTATTTTATTCATTGCAGTGCATGTACTATGTACTAATAATTCTCAAGATCTGTGAATTAGGAATTTTATCAGTAAACTCATATTTATGAAGAATGTCATTCTTACATATTATTTTAAAAGGCAAAAATGAAGACTTGCGTGCAAAAAGATCATTTTGGTCCTCTAGGTGAACAGTGAACTCTTTCAAACGCCTTAAGGAGAGGTTGATGGGCTCTTAAAAGTACTTTGCTGACACCTTGTGGTAACACAGTGTAAGATGGGAAACAAAAGGAACCTGAAAGCAATGAGGTTACTTTTAAACAATAAAAAATACAGTAATCCCTCATTCATGGGATTTGTCTTATCTGGCTCAGTTATTTAGTTTAGTAACACCACCCAACACCCAAGTGATTTTCCGCTAAGTAGGACTCCTTCTTTATAAATTTCAGAGTTATGGTACAGAATATTTTATTTTTTTTAAACATTTTTATAACCCTGTAAAGATGAAATAACACCCATATAGTCACCGTTAAATTTGTATTACCTAATACGGTACATATAATCAGAGAAAAGAAGTAATTAACGACAAAACTTGTGCTGATGTGTGTTGCAATAAATTTGTGGAGAACAGGAAGTGACGTTGGGTTGGTAAGTTGAGCTTTATCTTGCTGTGGAAAATATTTTTGTTCATTTAAAGTCTTACGCGTTAAAAATGTGGTCAAAACAAATGAACAATTTGCTTGAATTTCCATATATTTTGACAAATAATAGGCCGTATTCAACAGCAAAAAGCCTGATATTTTTTTTATCGATGTGATTGGAAAAACTGTAAATTAAGCCGCAACGTGAACGGCAATATGGTGAGGGACAATGGTACAAAAGTATTAGGGTGGCTTCATCTTACCATATTTGTCTCTTAGACCCACTGTGCATCGAAATACTCCACCGAAGGCCACATCTTCCCCAAAAATGACTGTGATAAAGACAACACAGTTAAGTTTCCAAAGCAAAGAAATACATAACAGTACAGTAGCAGCAAACATTTAAATGTAAATTTCAGAAGACAGAAAGCTCTGACTGGAGATGAATGGGCCCAGACTTAACATGTACAGTAGGAAAAAAAAGCCTTTCTGACTCTACTAAATGTGACGAAGTGTGTGGCATGGGACAGAAAAGCAATCATGCATCTATGAATGCATTAACACCTACTAAGAGTAACAACAACTCCCTTTTGAACCGATTTCAAGTCTCACTGAGCATTGTTAGCCATACAATGTACAAGGGGATACAAGGAGTGATTGGCAGTTGCTAAATGAGCTGATGTTAGATACATATGGCACAGTTACAACTAGACTGATTTCCTTTTTTTGGGTCACTGTGTCTGCTATAGTGGCTATAAAAAATGTTATGTTTTGGTGCTTGTTTTGTGCCAGTCACAAACGAGAGAATCACATTGCTTTTCTGTTTGTGCTGTTTTCAGCACTGGCGATCTAAGTCCCCAGCCTTTTTTCTTCTTGTCTTCTATGAAGGCCTGAGGCAAACAACAGGCCATCATTTCTTCCACAATACTTTGCAAGCTGTTGCGAATATGAAACTAAAAACAAACTCAAAGCCTATTCAAAAGCGCAAAAAGTAAACACTCGGTGGAGTTTGGGACATTAATACATCCAGCCATGAGGAGTCAAATACCTGCTGTGGGGTCACTGGAAAGAGTGTTGTCCAATGCACTTGTAATTGATTGGA
The DNA here is from genome assembly GCA_024372805.1 of Oostethus manadensis. Classification (NCBI taxonomy): domain Eukaryota; kingdom Metazoa; phylum Chordata; class Actinopteri; order Syngnathiformes; family Syngnathidae; genus Oostethus; species Oostethus manadensis. The sequence goes on from QODF01000048.1 coordinate 1,987,064, forward strand.
ACAAATTCATCTTTTTGGTTGGCCCTAAAATGAGGTGCACATTTGAATAAAACATCAGGACAAAAATACAAAAAGAACTAGAATAAGATGAGATGAATTAACTTAATGTCTTAAATTCCCTTGTAGGACTAAATGATACTGTACCATGTATCACTCCATTTAACAATCCAGTTCAAGTAGAAAAAGTACATACCTAACTGTAACTGGCACTTGTGGCCATAGCATAGTGTGCTATAGTGGTCATAGTGATTGTCAGTATAAATGACTAGACATATACAGTGTGATTGAAAAGTAAATCCATATTTTTAAGTACTATAGTAATTTATTTCTGAACTATAACTCTTACAAGAAAAGAACATGAGTGTATTGCACAGTTTTGTTTAAAAAATAATTTTATCTCCAAATGGGGGGCACTGCAAAAAAAGTTTGAGAACCACTGAAATAACTCCACAGGTTGGAGACTTTATAGCCTAGACTCCTCTAGACAGAATAGGCTCCTCCTGACGTAGTATTCTCCTGAGAGAGGTGGCAAGAACTGCCACATTCCTACATACTTGTTTGTCTCACCAAATTACCACTGCCTTTGTTAGGAGCTACCTGACACTGGGCGGTGGACTATATTAGCATTAACAGAGATCTACCACTCCCTTGATCTGATACGGCCATTAACTTGTAATGGAGGCCGCCATCTCAGTTGAGGCTGGAGTTATGCTTCTTGACAAAAAAGGTTTCTTTATCTCCTCTTTCAAACCAGCACTTTTCCTAGCTAAAATCTTGACCTCACTGTCTTCAAAAGTGTGGTTAGTAGTTCAGATACACTGCTGACTGTGGACCACTGCTGTTCCTCCGGTGTTGTCATTCTTTTGGACAGGGGTTGCTTAGTTTCAGTTTTGTATTCCTTACTACACTCATCCTGACATCTGATAGAGTAAACTACATTGCTCTGCTTGTGACTTGGGATCCTGTCTTTAGGATGCACTAGCCTTAATGTGTTGACTGGCTTGAAATAAACTGGAATGTTATGCTGTCTTAAAATCCTCTGAAGTTATACATAATGGATAGATACTCCTTTCCTCCTGGGCTCTGGCTCCTGTTTAACCTGTTTAGTTGCTCTTTGGGATCTTTGAACCTTAGTGAAAAGCCACGTAGGGTAACCACAAGTTGTGAGGGCTTCCTGAACATACCGTGTCTCTTTGGGTCTACCCTGTGCAGTCGTAGGGACCTGCTGCGCTCTGTCTTGGAGAGTCCTAATCACTCCTAACGTGTGCAGCAGTGATGGTTGGAATCGAAAAGCAGGTACTGGTCAGTGTAGGAGGATTTCCGGTAAACCTCTGTTTGAAGCAATCCGTTCTCTGTTATGGCCACATCACAGCCCAAAAATGTTAGGTGGTTGTTGTTGCTGGCATATTCCTATGTGAACTGTATGTTGGGATCAACTGAGTTGATATGGTCTGAAAACGGCTAAACCTCTTGCTTTTTTATTTTCAACCAGGTGTCATCCTTCATTCATTCATTCATTCTCTATGCCGCTTATCCTCATCAGGTTCGAGAGTATACCGAAGCCTATCCCAGCTGGCTTTGGGCGAGAGGTACACCAGGGTACACCCGGGACTGGTCGCCAGTCAATCGCAGGGCGCAGGTGTCATCAACATATCTAAACCAATGACTGGGGACTGTACTGTACAATATACTGTACCATTACGACAGAGTGGTGTCAATCAGCACTCTCTGCCTTACTGCTGAAACCACCTCAGAGGATGCAGGTGAAAAGAGAAGTCACATAGAAGGACACCATTGTTTCATCTGTATCCAGCTGAAAATGTTTGACCTTGTTGTGTGATCTCCACACGGTGGTCCGAGTTACCGACTAGAGGAGAAAGGTTGAGGTATCTGTGATACATACAATCGGCCAGAGTGGGAAATTCTGTTTGTGAATTTTGGCGAGGCCATAAATACATGGGATGGCATCTCTTGGGTCGAGCCTGAAATACATTTGCCTATCAATGAGCCCTTCCTTTTCCAACTCCTTCAAGCAATCTATAATCCTCTTCTTGTAGCTGCTGGTCGGGTCTCTTTTCAGCTACTCGTAAGTGTTTGTGTCCCTGAGAAGGTTGAGTACCTTAGCTTCATAATCAGAGGTGTTCATTACCACTGTGCATTGGCCTTTATCTGCCGGTAGGATGTTGATGCTCTCATCTTTCTGCAGTGTAGATAAATCTTTCCGTTCTACAGCTGTGATGTTGGAGGGGGGAGGTTTGGCGTTGCTCAGTACCGCTGGGATTTTTAGCCCGAGATCTCCAGCTTCAGACTCTATCAGCTTGTTGTTCCTGATGGCTGACACTGGAGCGGTAATGAAGTCCACTGTAGGTAGATGTTTAGACATCACCGAGAAGTTCAGCCCCTTGGAGAGCATTTCCTTCTCGGGTTGTTTGAGATCACGGTCTAGAAGGTTTCTGATCCAGTTATCTTTGTTGTCACTAATCTCTATTCTCTCCCTCATCTCCAACTGTGCTACTTCTGTGCTAAGAGGCCCCGAAACTTCTTTATCTGACAATGTGTACTACTCAATTATTACAACAAAGAAAACATTATTTTAAAATAGGGAGTTACTTTTTAATCAACCTGTACATTCACATATGCATGCGTGTGTGTGTATATATATATACAATTATGTGATATGTGATCAAGTGATTAATTTTATAAAGACATTCTCGGAAAGCTGCTTAAAACCCAAATTTATCTTTGGAGATAAATAAAGTATCTATATCTATTCATATACATACACAAGAATATATAATATACATTTCTATATAGATACGTAAATACATATACAGTGACTGAGTCAGAATGTTAACACAAGACTCCTCAATTACTAGCAATCTGTTGCACCTTTGATGTCAGCCTTTTTTAAAACATGTTTTCATTTATATCGACTCGACGTAGGTTTGTAAACACGTTTTTCGAGTCTCGAGCGCTAATGGAAAAGCTATCGTACATTAGCTATTAGCAAGCTGCCTAGCTACTTACCATACTGTGTTGGTTCGACGTCAGGCAGGAAAGTAAAGTGTGCTGCATGTCTACGGTGTGTTTTTGTATGCGAGTTGCCACTCGGTGACAGTTTCAGCAAGGTAGGTCCAAAAGAACACTGTGGTACCGTGGATACGCCAGAGATATAAAGTTTCGAGTGTGCACCTCGTACGAAAAGCCGAGCAGCCGCCGCCATTATTGTTGTGACAGACTGATCAGGAAGGGCAATATGAACTACAAAGATCGTCTATACAACAATTTCCCTCACTAAACAGAGATTGAGTCACAGAGTACGAGCAACAATATCGTATATGTAACATGTCGTTTTCTTCATACTTTTACTTATCTTTGCTACAGGTTAGTATTACATTACTCAAATCGTATCAGTATCCTAAATTAAACCCACGCTGTCGTGGGAGTAATCCATCTTTCTTCTGTAGCAGTCAAGAGGAGCTCTGTTACATACAATGGTGTGATTGGTTGGAAATGGGAGGCGTGCATGCAAATAATTGTCTCCAAGAGACAGGAGTGCCCGAATTAAAAGTGAATACAATAAATGCAAAAACACAAATGTTATTCTTTTTCCATTTCTTATAATGACGATAAGCGGCATAGTCTGTATTGTCTTTGTTCTTTTTTTTCTTGCCTTGTCTTTCTTTTCCATTTCTTCCATACAAGCTGGCAAGTAAAAGCAAAGGCAAAACAAAACAAAAAATAAATAAAAATAAGAAGAATGGAAATAATCTCCAAAATCAAGGAAATTTCAGCTACACAGCGGAAAAAAAGTGGGCCAGGACAGGGTGGGGGAAATTGCAGCAACATCCAGCAGGTACCAATGCAAGTACATCTAACAATCTTGCTGATTATCATAGTAGGTTGCAATAGCTGTAACAACTCGTGTTGCAATTGCTGCCTGGGTGGGTTTTTTTTACTCTCTACTTGCTTGCTTCTAATTTGGCTGGTGATATAAAATCAGCTAGAAAACTTTGCTTGTTGTAAAGAAGACAGTGCTTTTGAAAAACATACAGTGAACAGCTCATTTCCCTGTTTGCATGAATCACAAATCTTTAAAAAAAAAAACCTTATACAGATAACTTACACAGAATTTGAATGTAAATGTTGTGGTTCTTCTGTAAATAGTTTAAGTAACAATAAATATAGCAATGTCTGATCAATCCATGTCAATTTCATACTTAAAAATAATACATGTCGAGTTAACCCTCGCTGCTTCTAGTTATGCCATGCCCACCCGAGAGTACAGCTACGGATACAGATAATTTAGATGCATAAACAGATACATCACATTTCAGAAAAAGAACATCATAAAAATAGTAAAATACTGTATGATGGTGGTGGTGTGATGGCCTCAGGCAGCTACAGGACCTGGAAGACTTGGTGTGATAAACAGAACCATGAATTCTGCTGTGTACCAAAAAATCCTGAAGAAAAATGTCCGGCCATCTCAAGCAATACCTCAAGCTGAAACAAACTTGGGTTTTGCAGCAGGAAGATTATTGATAACACACCAGCAAGTCCACCTCTGAATAACTGAAAAAAAACAAAACGTAGAATTTGTAGTGAACAAGTCAAAGTCCTGACCTGAATCTTATTGAAATGCAGTGGCTTTACCTTAAAGGAGTGGTTCATACTGGAAAACCCTCCAGTGCGGCTGAATCACAACAATTCTGCAAAGATCAGTGGGGCAAAATTCCTCCCCAGTCTCATTGCAAGTTATCACTAACACTTGATTGCAGTTGTTGCAACAAAGTGTGGCCCAGCCAGTTATTAGGATCAGGGCAATCTACTTTTTCACACTGGGTCGCGTAGGTTTGGATTTTTTTTCTCCCTTAATAGTTTAAACGTTTCATTTATAAATTGCATTTTGTGTTCAGCTGTGTTGTCATTGACTAATACCGTAGTTGAATGTGTTTGTGACAAACATGAAAAAAATAAGAATTTAGGCAAACACTTTTTCACACCACTGTAAATGCAGTGTTCTGTTGCGTTTCTCTGAAAATATGCTTATTTAGACAATTTCATAACAACACACTAACACTACTCACTAAATTTTGCTGGACATGAACTACCCAAAATTGGTGAAAAATATATTACATTGGGCTATAATCTGGCCGAGGGTGTTTTATACCCGAAGGTACAGTATAAACTGGTCTGTGCCAGTTTACACCCCAGGGTAGACTCTGGTCTAGGCCACATTATACTCCGATATGTTTTAGTTACGGTTTAGGCCTGCTACATGGTCACTCCGTTGGACAATTCTGCGTGTCCCCATTATCTAAAGAAAGAAACAAGCAAGAAATATTTACAAAAATGGACCAAATTTTCAGATAGTGGATGCTTTCCGTGAAGCCCTCTTCACCACCTGGAGCAATATTCCCCCTAGCCTCCTGGAAACACTGGAGTTAAGCATGCCCACACCAATTTCTGAGATTATTTTTAACAAGAATGGCACAGCTTCTCATTGCAAAATCATATATTGATATTTGTGGTTTTATGTTAAAGGGTTTTCTGTACCCTCCGGGTTGGGAGCGAGGTCTTGCCTCAGGTGGAGGAGTTCAAGTATCTCGGGGTCTTGTTCACGAGTGAGGGAAGGTTGGAGCGTGAGATCGACAGATGGATCGGTGCAGAGTCCGCGTTAATGCGGTCGCTGTACCGGACCGTCGTGGTGAATAGCGAGCTGAGCCTGAAGGCAAAGCTCTCTGTTTACCGATCGATCTACGTTCCCACGCTCACCTATGGTCATGAGTTATGGGTCATGACCAAAAGAACGAGATCGCGGATACAAGCGGCGGAAATGAGTTTCCTTCGTAGGGTGGCTGGACTCACCCTAAGAGATAGGGTGAGGAGCTCGGCCATCCGGGAGGAGCTCAAAGTAGAGCTGCCGCTCCTTTACATCGAGATGAGCCAGTTGAGGTGGCTCGGGCATCTAGTCCGGATGCGTCCCTGGCGCCTCCTGGTGAGGTGTTTCGGGCATGCCCAGTTGGGAGAAGGCCCCCGGGAAGACCTAGGACACGCTGGAGGGACTATGTCTCACAGCTGGCCTGAGAACGCCTTGGTGTCCGCCCAATGGAGCTGGAAGAGGTCGCCGGAGACCGGGAAGTCTGGACTTCCCTACTGAAACTGCTGCCCCCGCGACCCGGATAAGCGGAAGAAAATGGAATGGAATGGGTTTTTGTGATCATTGGTCTTAAACTTTTGATCAGTTGATAAACAGCCTATTTTAGTTTAATGGTTGTTTGCCATAAATTGCTTGGTCAAAATTGTTTTTGTCTCACTTTTATTATTTATTTATTTTTTGCTTTTTGAAGGATAAAGTTTATTTATGACATGCATATAACAGAGGATAAGCAAAATGTGAAAGGTGGCGGGTTGTGGGCAATTTTGAAAAAATAAAAATAAAAATCTGTACCTCTGTTAATTCCACAACTTGCTGAATATACATTTTATATATATATATATATATATACTTTATATATATACTTTATATATATATATATATATATATGCATTTTCAATTTAATTTTGCACACTCTGCCACATCGAGCGTCTTTCCGCTGCTGCACATTTTGGCCAGATTCTATGGACAGAAACATGGAATCATTGAATTTGTTTTTAAGAAAGAAGAAATTATTCAAATTAAATAAATAAATCTCTTACGTTGGCTGCTCGTATGATGCTGTTGGGAGACTGGAGGGCGGCAAGATCTGTTAGAATTTTCTTGAGATCATTGTTGCAGTGACGTTCTGAAACAGGTAAAGTGAAAATACACTTACATATGTGTTACATATGATTAAATACGGTTTCAAATTATTAGAGCCCTCTCACCCATAATCACCATTACACTCGTATTACACAATAAAATATATAACATAAAAATAACAGTAAGTAAAAAATGTAAGACATAATGTTAGAATTTTCTTGAGATCATTGTTGCACTGACGTTCTGAAACAGGTGAAGAGAAAAGACACTTTTTACATTGTCGTCAACTAAACTGAATCCCATTTTGACACTGCGTGTACCTGGTTCTGGAGAACGTTGTGGCTTTAATTGCAGGTATTGATGCTCCAGCAGCTCTGCAATAGATGCTCGCTCTCTGGGATTGCGGACCAGGCATCTCTGTCCAACAGAAGGTCATATCAACTGTTACTAATTCATGACAACTGTGTAACCTAATAATTGTTTGAATGACAGTTGTGCGCAAACCATTCAACTCACATGTTTTCACTGAAGCTGTTGAAAATAGCATATTACTGTGGTAACTTAACGCTTTGTTTATGTTGAAGTTTTTTGTGTAATGATCACGTACACACCTCAGCAACCCACACCTCCGTGACCTGAACACATCAACGGTTTTGAAGTTCCAACGGCACGTATGTATCTCCAACTTACAAACACGTCTCTATCATGTCCTCGGAAAGACACTTCCTCATTCTCACTCCATTCACACCAAACACTGCGGTCTAAATAAGCAGAAAGTCGGAGGAAAACAACAAATGGATATTGTCACCTCTCAGGTTGTAACAGAGAAACTAAGAGCGATTCAGAGCTCTGACTTTCTTGTGGGCAACGGTTTTGTGATGCAACTGTATTAGGCTTTTGAACGCATATTGTCTGAATTATGTACCTAAGTGACCCCACCACCTGGCCACAACTGCTTTCTCAAACACCAAAAACCGAAGAGGGGGAAAAGTCACTGTTGACGCACTATACTGATGATGGGTACTTTGTATCATACTTCATCTAATAGCTACAGATCAAGAACTATTCTTTTAAAAAAGGAAGTACAATAAGGAGCATGTACTGGTAAGTAAGCAGGAAAATAAAAATACAATAATACCTCCTTTATCGTGGTTCCAGACCCATTGGGATAAGTGAATTGCCTTTAAATAAAACACCTTGTTTATAACCTAATATTATCGTAGTTATAGCATAGAAAACCTATTTACAACCTTGTAAATACAATTTCAAATGATTACGGCCTGTAGACATAAAAAACACCCCTTAATCACCATTACACTCGTATAATATAACATACAGTATATAACATAATAAGTGTAAAAAAAGTTAACAAATCTTAAATACACATATATATATTGCTTAAACACACACACACACAACTAATAACAGGCTGTATTTAACCACAAAATACCATGATTTAATAAGATGTTTGAAAAATCGTGAAAGAATGAAGCCACAAAATTCAAAGTGCGCAGTGGCGAGAGGTTACTGTACACTGAAAACATGTGAATTCAACTTAATTTTGTGGCGTTTTTGAATGAAACCCCTCATTGCTCAAGTATGATTCAACGGTTGTTACTGCTAAAGAGATTGGCGTTAGGCAACTAAAGTTTCAGATGTGTAGTGTCTGTCAGCTTGATTACGAATTTTCAGTACATTTCGGGCTGTCAATAACAAATATATAAAATCCATTTCTGTCTTTCTGTTAATAACATCCATTCCATCCATCCCTCCTCCTGCGCTTATCCGGGTCCGGGTCGCGGGGGCAGCAGCTTCAGTAGGGAAGTCCAGACTTCCCGGTCCCCAGCGACCTCTTCCAGCTCCACCGGGAGGACACCAAGGCGTTCCTAGGACAGCTGTGAGACATAGTCCCTCCAGCGTGTCCTAGGTCTTCCCGGGGGCCTTCTCCCGACCGGGCATGCCCGAAACACCTCACCAGGGAGGCGCCCGGGAGGCATCCGGACTAGATGCCCGAGCCACCTCAACTGGCTCCTCTCGATGTGAAGGAGCAGCGGCTCTACTCTGAGCTCCTCCCGGATGGCCGAGCTCCTCACCCTATCTCTTAGGGTGAGTCCAGCCACCCTACGAAGGAAACTCATTTCCGCCGCTTGTATCCGCGATCTCATTCTTTCGGTCATGACCCATAACTCATGACCATAGGTGAGGGTGGGAACGTAGATCGATCGGTAAACAGAGAGCTTTGCCTTCCGGCTCAGCTCTCTCTTCACCACGACGGTCCGGTACAGCGACCGCATTACTGCAGATGCTGCACCGATCCGTCTGTCGATCTCACGCTCCAACCTTCCCTCACTCGTGAACAAGAACCCGAGATACTTGAACTCCTCCACCTGAGGCAAGACCTCACTCCCAACCCGGAGGGTACAGTCCACCCGTTTCCGACTGAGAACCATGGCCTCGGATTTGGAGGTGCTGAGTCTCATCCCAGAAGCTTCACACTCAGCTGCAAACCGCTCCAGTAAACGCTGAAGGTCACAGCCTGATGAGGCCATAAGGACCACATCGTCTGNTTTAAGCAAACAAGTCAAATTAACAAATCGCTTCAAATGTTTTAGTGGGGAACAAGGTTTCTACCTTGATGTTGGCATTGGCTCTTACCTTCAACACATCCAGCAAATCCTTCTCAGAGATGTCAGGAAACTCGATCTTGTGTGAGGAATCAATGATGGCATGTAGCTTGGTGATCTGATTGGTGATACTTTGGAATGGAGTCTTCCCATAGGTCATACAGTACAAGATACAGCCAAGGGACCACACATCCCCTTTGGGACTTATCTTAGAGACAAATACAAAAATAATTTTAAACCACAGTTTTCAAGTCAGAATCAACTAAACCAACTGAGGTAAGTAAATAAGTACTTTTGAGCGTGCTTTTCCATTTTGGGATGAAGTGTCTTTAATTGCTTCAGGAGGCATATAGTTCAGGGTTCCAACCTGAATTGAGAAACAACAAAGTTGCATCACTGTACATACCTCCAGCACCATGTTTTTACTTGATCTGTTATGTGCAACAATCATTGACTTTTAACTAGACTAAATTCACTTACTTGGGAATCTTTCATTATGCTTGTCACATCTGGTTGAATACGATTTGCAATGCCAAAGTCAATTAGCTTCAGTGATGCATTTACAATGACAAAATTTGCTGGCTTCAAGTCACTGTGCACAATGCCTTGCATTAGACAAAGCATGAGAAATATGATCGGTTAGAAATACAAGCAATAAAAATAAAACATAACTGTACTATGACTATATAAATGAAAGGAGGGTAACCAACCATGTTTGTGGATCGTATGCACAGCCTCAAGCATATTTTTCCAGTAGAATTTTCTTTCAAGTGGATTCACTGTCTTTCGGTTTCGCAACCAAGTATTTAAATCCAAATTTCCACACTCCATCAGCATATAAATATAGTGGTTAGTTACTTCACTGCAATCACACAACCAGCAGAACATTCACATTAACAGCCAACTAACCTGTAGTGTATACATCAACAAGTCTATGCATTTTTTCTTCTTATTCACTCCGTCCGGATATTGAAAATCTGGTGTTACCACACATTCACAGAAGAAGTGATTTGTATATGCAACATTCTTTTGATCCGTCTGTGTACTTACTAGTCATAGAGTTTTATAATTTGATCACTGTACTGCTGCAAGTGGTTCAGATGTTGAATCTCATTTTTATAACTTTCTACAGTTTGAGCATCTGCCTCCTCGAGGTCTACATATTTAACAGCAAACAACTGTTTTCTCTGATCCAGGACTTGGTACACCTACAGAAAAAAGAAGACATGTTAAGACCACAAACCTGACTGATATTAATTATTATTGTTATAATTCATCCATGTTCTGTGCCGCTTATCCTCATTAGGGTCAAGGGGTTATGCTGGAGCCTATCCCAGCTGACTTTGGGCAAGAGGCAGGGTACAGCCTGGACTGATTGCCAGTGAATCACAAGGCTCATAAAGACAAACAACCATTCACACTCACATTCATACCTACGGGAAAGTTTGAGTCGCCAATTAACCTAACATGCATGTTTTTGGAATGTGGGAGGAAACAGAGTACCAGAGAACACCCACGCACGCACTTGGAGAACATGCAAACTCCACACAGAGATGCCCAGCGGAGATTCAAACCCAAATCTTTTGACTGTCTGGCCATAAAGATTGCATTATAGTGTTTGTATTTTTACCTTGCTGGATCCCCCTTGTCCAATCATCTTAAGAATGAAGAACTGCTTGCCTTTAATGGTAATGGATTCTTTAGACGGTGTAGCAAAGGGAGCCTGGGATTACAAAACATATCTCATTGCAGTCTGAAATGGTTGAAAAACACTGTATATAATGCACATACAATTGAACACAATCCAGATTTTTATTAGGACACCTAATCAATTCTGTCTTTAAGATGTTGGTTTTGCTGGGTCGCTTAGCTTTTCATCTGCTTGGACACGTATTATGCAAACTGGCATTAGGGATTGTGACTAACCTGAAGTAAATTGGGAGTGTTTGTTTGTTGCAGGCTATAGCAGAAAAATCAGCACAAAGTGGTAAATATTTGTCTTTATAAAATCTTTCAGACTTACTGAATAGGTTATGACTAGATATAATGTAGATAGAAATACATATTTGTAACAAATCCAGACTTAAAAAATTCAGAGCAATTCAAAACATCATCTTTGTGTTACACCCTGTATGCGACTGGCGGCGAATGCATAAAAAGACCGTACCTGTGGAGTCTGAAAACCAGACACTTGGTTCAAAGGCGTGCAAAAGTGCTGAACAGGTCTAAATGCTACGGCGGAGGAATGCAACACCCCAGGGTCTTTCGTTGTAATAGGTGTGATGAAGCTGAAGGGGAGAGAAACAGAATTTTTTATTTTTATTTTACAGCTATAAAAATAAGACAAAATGTTAATTTACACAACACAATCTCAATTTTATCAAAATCTAAAGGTTTATTAACACATCAAAACAATGCATTCATTAACATACTTTGGGGCAAAAGCAAACACCCTAAAAATGTAATGTAATGTAATGTATTTTATCCATCTTCCCTGTGAGTTTTGTTACCTGTTAGCGCTTGGATTCCCGTTGTTGTTTGGAGTCTGGCAGACAATTTGTGGATTTGATTTTGATGGAAGAGTAAGAGATGGAGTTGGGAGTGAGTTCAGCACACAAGGAACCGGTTTTGGAGCGGGTGGTGTAATATGTTTATCCTGGAGAGAGAGAAGAAAAAAAATTAAATAAATTTGACAGAAACCTGAATCACAGAAGACATCAAATTTAGTGTCCTTATTGGATGCTTTGCATGACTAGATTTTGTCACCCTATTAAAATAATGGCTTGTCATCTTTTGGGAAACACACACAAAAAAGGACTTAAGAGTTCTCAAAGGAGGTACTGGACCATGTAGAGTTGGGTCTACTTTTTGCCTGGTCTAATACTTAAGTAAGATGCATTGACTTTCAATTGAGCAATCAATGAATCAAAAAAGGCAAACAATAAAATGGCCTAAGTTACTTACCGTCTTGACATAAGCTATTGCCTCTCTTGAAAAAGGGCATGATCCTTTCAACTGAAGATTTGGGCGACTTTACTAAAAAAGGGCAGCCTCATGAAGAGATTATTAAAGCCAAAAACTTTGTCAAAAAATGACTTAGGCCATTATTTTAATAGGGTGACGTTATGCATCTTAGACAAGCTACAGTAAAGACAGGCATGTTGATTGTATGTTGCATCAAACAAACAAAACTATTTGATACAACATATTTTTGAAGAGTACATGAACATATCAGACCTCTGGAGAAACATGCTTTACCAGAATGGGTACTTTCCACTCTGAAATACACTCCTTGCTTGCAGGCCTATGCTGCTCCACTGTTTGGTTAACAGCAACTCCAGCAGGATGGTGCACATCTTGGTTTCCCCCACAGGTTGACCCATCCATCTCGAAATCTTAAATATTCAAATAATACATACTATACAAATAATCTTAAAAGTACATTAAAGTATTTTTTTTTTAAGTCAAACAGCATCCATCATCAAGCTTTATAACCCTAAAGAAATACCTGTGAGGGTTTGCGCCCTCTTGGTGGTAAAAAGTTGTTTCTCTCCAGTTTTCAGGTTCTGCAGAGCCACTTCCAGCAGCTCAGCTGGCGTGGCGTTTAATGACTGGGCTTTGAGAAGTATTGTAGTCGCCTTGGTCACATTTCCTTAAACATAATAATAATAAAACCTTTATTGGCTGAATAATATCATAATTATTTTTTTAGGAAATGTCTTGTCTATATAAAAAAATAATTATGAAAAGTCAGAAAACATGATCACACATCAGATAGTATTTACAATTAATGAGCTGCAATACCTTGAGAAAGCTCAAACTGAGCATGTGCAATGTGGACAAATGCAAAGGCTTTGCAGTTGGACCTTGCAAGTATGAAATAGTCCTCCGCCTCCTCTGGGTCATGAATGCTTTGAAAGAAAAATAGAACATTAAATGAACATTATTTAATAAAAATATGATTCTTATAATATGATTTTATAACTACACAGGGTGGGCGTGCATTTATAAGACATATACATGTGTACATGACATTTTACATTGACTATTTAATCTCAAACAAATGTAAAATATCAAATGTCAATGTGTTTACAGTAACCCTACATTTGGACCACCCTGTATAGTTTGAGGAGTTTGAGTTATACAAACTATATTGCCAAATGTAATGGGACTTTTACACGCACAAAAAATGTAATCACATTCTTAATATGTGGTTGGCCTACCCTTCAACTCTTTTGTGCATGCTTTCTACAAGGTTAATGGTTATGGAAGTATTAATCCAGACGCACAGTGTTATTTTGGGTCAGGACTCTGTGCATGCCAGTCAAGTTCCTCCACACCATGTCTTTATGAACCATGTTGAACTGTACATGTTGGACTTACAAAACAGCCATACAAAAAGAGTTCCTTTGAATGCAACCCTAATTGACTATATCCTTGTGAGAATAGAAGTGATGGGAATACCCCAAGTCAGTGAATTGGATATACGGCCCAATACTTTTGGCAGCATAGTGTATTAGAGATTAATTACATTAAAGCATACAATAGCGTATCCGTGGGAGTTGCGATCACAAATACCATTTGTGGCAATTTCAAGGATTTAAGATGTTCATTGAGGAGTGGAAGAGTAGTCCACTAACAACATGTGCAGCTCTGGTGACTTTGCCCAAGAAGATCAACACAGCATGTGATCACTATGACGCGCAAAATAAACACTGACACAAGGGACACAACTTGTGAGGTGCACTCACTGGTGTTGCCAGCCACTGTATTTAGTCAATCAGGAATTGAACAGCAGTCATGGAAGCATCATGCAAACCGTCTGTGGTGTGTGTTCAGACTTACCCCTTGAGTTCTGCATATCTAACCAGGATTCTTGCATAAGTGGAGTTCTTGCTGTATTTTCTTATCGGCAAGCGGGAAAAGACTTTGGAATAACAATCTTTGAGTTTATTGAGGAGATTGATGTCAGTATGAGGGTTCCCTCTTTTTTCCAGGTTCAGCAGGTAAGACCAGCATGACTCAGGGGAATTTGAACTGATGATCTGTTCAAAATTGTATGTTACATCTGAAAGGAAAAATCAAAATGTAAAACCATAAAATTAAATACATCCCCAATTCCAATTGTCTTCATATTCTATTCTATTATGAAGGCATATACTGTATGTCCTTATGAATCTAATACTGGGCCGCACAGTGGCATAGTAGTTATGTTGGCTACACAGTCAAGACGTCTGGATCTGGATTCGAATCTCAGTTTGGATATTTTTGCATGTAATTTGCATGTTCTCCACATGCTTTGTGTGCTTTCTGTTTGGGTACTCAGTTTTCCTGGCACACTCCAAAAATAAGCATGTTAGCGGGCCTTACATACCGACGTACGTGCTCCTAAAAGCAAAAACAGGGAAAATCGCAGGAGACACGCACGTGGTCCGCACAGATTTTCAAACCCGCAAAGCTTTTAGGAAGAAAATTGGGATTAAAATTATTTTCTGCGTGAATGCAAAAAAACCTTGCACACAAAAGCTATCGACAAGGGTGAGCGGCAAGCACATGAGTGTCATGAATCACTTGCTCCATAAGTACGACACACTTGCAATCTCTTTGATACCCTACTTCCTCTACGTGCTGGCCACAGCCAACAAATTTCGGAGGACTACTTTACGTCAACTAGAGACTCCAAATTGCCCAATGGTATGAATGTGAGTGTGAAGGGTTTGTTTGTCTGTATGTGCCCTGCAATGCATTGTGTGACGACCACTACAAGGTGTACCCTGCCTCTCGCCCAAAGTCAGCTGGGAAAGGTTCCAGCACCCCCCCGGGAGCCTAGTGAGGACAAGCAGCATAGAAAATAAAAGGAGGGATCTAATACCATCCAATTTCAAGGTTTCCTTTGTATCATGTGGATGCACAAGTGTGGTTGTGGTGCACTTGTCATCCCAAACGTGATGCTCTTGCTGGCTTGGCTGCAATCAATAAAAAAGGAAGTCATTACACTTCATTTTTCTTTATCAACTGAACACTAACAGCAAGCACTACAGATATTAAAACAAGACTGCAGAATCCTAACCTGAAAGCTGATAAAATCTTCATCAACAGCACTCTTCTTGGACAAGGATATATCAAACTTTGTGCTGTTGCTGGAATCAGATGTTTGCCTGAAACACGATGAAACCACTTTCTAGTGACACATGGTGCATTTGTTGTGTCATACTGTAGACTGCAATTTGTGTTCTTTACCATAGAACAGATGTAGGCAAAAAACGCCAATAACCATTAAACATTATGATCATTACAATACAGTATGACAATAATAAATAGTAACAGCGGAATTCTCAACATCAAACTTTACAACACAAGCAGAAAGTTTCAACACTGTGGGGCAGCTAGCTAGGTTTCGAGTGGAACTTCATTTTGAGAAAAGTGCATTTGTTGTTACGTTTATATTTTTGGCTATTGAAATTAGAAAAAACATGTGCTGCAATATTTATTTTGTAACAAAATTACCTGGACAAATTATTGATGACAGATGCATCTTTTTTGTTTGATGGCCTCCCATTAAAGTCATTGCAATCATCATTATCATCATCATCATCATTTTCTGAGATGGAGAAAGGAACAATGGGAACTCTGCCTGGCTGCAAAAAAAGTATTTATACAGTTTATAAAATGTAGATAATAATAATAACATATAAAAATGCAGTGAGAATAATAAGTAGAAATTAAATACTGACCAAACCAACAGCCTTGTTGCGATGGGATGCAGATCTCCAGTTCAGCAGGAAGTCATCGGACAAAGGTTCACTTCTGAAAGCATCAGGAAGGAGACAGTGTGTGTTTTTTGTAAATAAATGACAAGGAGCAGCTTTCAAAGTTGTTCTCTTCTTACCCTGGATTAAAAATGCTTGACAGATGCAAGTCACCTGTCCCATCTGACATCCGGCTTCCTTTTTGAAAGTCTGAGCTTTTTTTAACAGACTCGTATGTGGTACTGTTGAAGAATACTGTCAGAAAAGAATAAATATATATATATATATATATATATAAATAAATATATATATATATATATATATATATATAATTGAATGTTGAATACACTTCAGAGCTCTCCATTTTGTTGCATTTTCCTGGTTTCAGTTTCAAGTCCTGTTTGTACAGTACAGATAAATAGATATTATCAGTTCTCAATAATATTTCAAATGGGGGGATGCGACAACATTTCTGGCCCCTGGTGGGGCGTGACAGAAAATAATTGAGAACCACTGCAGTTGCCACAGCATGTCACATTTTCTATCTTGCCTGCCTTATCCTTTGCTTCTTCTTCTGTCAGTCCTACCACCTGCATGTCCTCTTTAACCAAATCTAGAAACCTCCTCTTTGGTCTTCCCCAGCATCTTTCTATACACAACAATGCTGTTTTATGTCAGGCGTCTTCTATAAGGTATTAAAATGTATGACACTTTTCCTATATCTGTTAAAAATATGTAAACATGAAATAGTTGAACCATGAAGAAAATTCTTACATGGGTCATTTTCCTTGTCCTCTGAAGGAATATGTTGCATTGTCTCCTCTTGCAACCTCTGCAAGGCTGCTTCAAGCAGGTCTTTTGGTTTGGCACCCAGTTCAATTGCATTATGCAATATGTACATACATCTTTTTGTTTTGCCTGAGAGCGAGAAATACAACATTTCAGATCATGAGAAACTTAGTGTACCAAACACCTATCTGTGTACCTTGAGAATGTGCAAACTCTGCATGTGCAATATGGACAAATGCAAAGTTCTGGCTGTTAGATCTTGCCACATTGAAATTGGCCTCTGCCTCATTAACATCTTGAATTCTAGAAATGAAAACACATTAGTGCATAGTCAGCAAAAGATATTTGCAACATTTACATCAAAGAAACAGTACTAAAAATGTCTTATGGGTAAGTCTACAAAACATTTGAGGGGAGGCATAGTTACAAAAAGGTCACTCACACTTTCAGCTGAGCAAATCTGACCAACATTCTGGCATAGCTCTCATTTTGACAGTGTGCTCCCAGTGGCATATTGGAGAACACTCTGGTATAAAAACTGATGAGTCTGGTGAGATGGGAACAATCCAAGTGAGGGTCCCCTTTCTTTTCCAAGTCCATCAAATATGAAAGGCAGGCTTCAGGGGACTTGGAGATGATGATCTGATTAATATTGTCAGTGTCATCTGAAAAGAAGCAGGTACTGATGAAATTTGAACATAGTCACATGCTAGTGACATGTAACAATGGTGCAAAAGTACCTTCATTTAGATATTTTCTGATTTTGCTGAGCTTCTGACAAACCATGGCAAGTTTTTGCTTTCTGTCTGTGTGTTCTTCTTCCTCCATCTAAAAAGCAAAATAGTTACATGATAAATATTTTTCTTAAGACCTTGCAAATCCTTCAAAACACTTGAGGTGCACGGAAATCCAAGCGCTGGGCCGTCAAAAAGGTAGGAAGACTATATATGTATAGCCTTGAAGCAATATACTGACCAACACAAAGCCGACAGTAGTACCGATATTTATTCTGATGTTTACGATCAGGGTAAAGTTCAACCAGTTAGCATTTTGTAACAATTACCTTTCATTTATCCCCCTACAGTGACTTCCAACAACGCATATAAGAAAACGTGAAAAACAGAATTATTCATATATCTCACCTTGTTTGCGATGCCAGTTGCGTTAATCCTTTTTTAAGGTGTTTTTTTAAAAAGTCCGTCGATAAGTGCTCGCCTTTAACTGACAAGTTTTCAAATAAGCCACTTCCGTCCGCACTGCGTGTTGATTGGCTATTTGGTGCCCACTTAAGGGGAGGCGGCAGCTTGTATGTTTACGCACACAGAGTCAGCAGCGTCTATTTTACTGTTAAAGATGATTTCTCATTTTATTTCTTGACAATATTAAGCCCTATAATGCCGACAGGGGACCACGAACTTTCGGTTTTTCCATATTATGTGGGTTTTGAAAACACGCCAAAAATATAACGATAAAACGTATTAATAGTTACCAGAAAGACAAGGGAGTTTCTTATGCGCACTAAAATACTGTCGCAGGCCATTAAAACCTCACATTTGCAAACAAAACGCACATACTTTACTTGAAAACAGCACAATGCTCCATTAATGTCCGACACTTTCCGGTTCCCTGAACGCAACGTGCATGTCGAATTTCCTCGTTCCTGCGCCTCCCAGCTCCAAGATGGCAGCCGCCCGACGAGGATGAGCCACGACACATTAGAGTTCTGTCATGAAACAGCATTGGACCATGCAGCTGTTAATGTCTTCGGTTTGACATGACACTGGTTTCATTTAGTATCGAGCTACGTTTTTGTCACCTAACAAGACCGCTGAAGAATCTCCAAAAAGCATGCTTTTCCGTTGGCTAAGCTAGCAAGCAGCGCTAGGCAAATAAATGAACTTGTCTCGTCAGCTACACAAGAGGAAGCATCAGCTTTGCAAACGGTATTATTTATATGTAAGGTGGCAGTATCATTGACACATTGCTAGTAATGCCAAACACACCCGAATAACTTGAAATGTCACAAAGGTTGCATTTTGTGAAAGGTTCCTTGATGTGCTATTGACACACAGAATTGGTGATTTGCAGTTAATTTGCATGTTAAGACAATAGCGCATGTTTTTACAGTATAGTTATGGAGGGGACAGCAGAACCTTGATCACGGTTCTAATCCTGGCTATTTTCCTTCCCCAGATCAGTTTCGTCATGGCCGTCGCTCAATTTCGTCTATTAAAGATCTGCACGTGCCTAGTGACTGTGCTGTCTTTCTTTAAGAGATTGCTATGCAGGTAAGAAATATTGAGGATATTCAAACAATATTTAACAGCCTCAAATGCATTTAGGTCTCTGGTATTCTCGAGAATGTCAAACTGAACAGGAATCTGAAATATGACATACACATGTTTAGCAAAATTAGATCTTAAAGTAAACCCACACATTTTTATATCATTTATTAATGCATACAAAAACAAAGATGGATATGTGACCTGGCTTGTCCTTTTTTAAATGTTTTTAATTCATTGTTATTTTATCCCTTAAAGAAGTGGAAAGGGCCGGAAGCTCAGTGGTGATCAAATAACTCTCCCGACAACAGTGGATTTTTCATCCTCAGCACCAAAACAGGTCAGTTTTCATTTAATGGTATCTGGTCACCATTGCATGCAAAACAGCTTAGGAAAACACTACATGCACTACAAAATACACATTTGTATGATTTTGGTTGAACCCATCCTATAAAACAACATGTAAACTTTAATCACATAATTTTTGACTTTTTAGAGTTCAAATGAATACACACTTCCATGCATACTGCCTTGCAAAAATATTCACCGTGTTGGGTATTTCAGCCTTTATTGCTTTCATGTGATTTTAGTTTAATAAAAGACTCCTTTCATATAAAGAGAAATGTTATGAACTGCATTCGGTTGATTCAAAAATATATAATGTAAAGTAAGTGTTAGCGTAAATATTCACCCCCATTTAAGTGATTGACCTAATTCAGCTGGCATCAAGAGAGTTGATGGCTGCAGTGCAGTGTTTGTGAAATGGAGATGATCTGGGGCCTTACTTATACATACGCACAAAATGGGGCTAAAAAGTTGCGTACGCCATTTTCCATTATGTGTTTTATTATTAATTATAACAAACATCAGGTTGTTGAATAATTCAACAGGGTTTGAGTTTACAAGACAGTGCAAATATGTCCTTAGTGCTCAGTTTCTCGCTTTTCTTTGGAAAATTAATTTTTTTGATAAATTGTCCAAAGACAGTTTTTTGTTACATATGTCAAGTATTAATTAATAGCAACATTTATTTAGCATGTACAGCCATTATTTGTGGGGATAGTGTCAGGGCCTTGGGTGTAAACGTACTCTTTCCTTCTCCACAAATGATGGGCTTTTTTTTGTCGTGCTTTGAAATACCCCAACATTAGTTCCTCATAAAACAGGTGTTAATGTTATTAAGTGAAATATTTTTTAAATATATGTCTGGATATACAGCAATTCATTTTCTACATAACTTTATCATTGTTTTGAATCTTTGCGTCCTCCTTCAAATGAAACCGATTTTGCTAAGCTTATATTAATTGATAATGTGGTATCAATAAAAAACAAAGTAGAACAATGCCCACTAAAAATGGAAATGTGTGTCCTGATATTGGACCACTTCGTCCAGCTCTTCCCAGCGGATCCGAGGCGTTCCCAGGCCAGCTGAGAGACATAGTCTCTCCAACGTGTCCTGGGTCTTCCCTGAGGCCTCCTACCAGTTGGACGTGCCCTGAACACCTCCCCAGGAAGGCGTTCGGGAGGCATCCTAACCAGATGCCCGAGCCACCTCATCTGACTCCTCTCAATTTGGAGGAGCAGCGGTTCTACTCCGAGTCTCTCCCGGATGACAGTGCTTCTCACCCTATCTCTAAGGGACAGCCCAGCCACCCTGTGGAAAAAACTCATTTCGGCCACTTGTACCCGCGATCTTGTCCTTTCGGTCACAACCCCAAAGCTCATGACCATAGGTAAGGGTAGGAACGTAGATCGACCGGTAAATTGAGAGCTTTGCCTTTTGGCTCAGGTCTCTTTTCACCACGACAGATCGGTGCAGAATCCGCATCACTGCAGACGCCGCACCAATCCGCCTGTCCATCTCGCGTTCCATCCTTCCATCACTCGCGAACAAGACCCCGAGGTACTTAAACTCCTCCACTTGAGGCTGGACCTCATCTCCGACCAGGAGATGGCACTCCAACCTTTCCCGGGCAAGAACCTTGGACTCGGACTTGGAGGTGCTGATTCTCATTCCAGCCGCTTTACATTCAACTGCGAACCGATCCAGTGAGAGTTGAAGGTCACTGCTCGATGAAGCCAACAGGACCACATCATCTGGAAAAAGCAGAGATCGAATCCTGCGGCCACCAAACTGGAACCCCTCAAAGCCCTGGCTGCGCCTAGAAATTCTGTCCATGAAAGTAGTGAACAGAATCGGTAAAAAAGGCCATCCCTGGCGGAGTCCAATTCTCGCTGGAAACGGGTCCGACTTATTGCCGGCAATGCGAACCAAACTCTGACACCGGTTTAAACAGGGAACGGACCGCCTGGATTAGGTGGTCCGATACCCCATACTCCCGGAGCACTCCCTACAGTATTTCCCGAGGAACACGGTCGAATGCCTTCTCCAAGTCCACAGAACACATGTAGACTGGTTGGGCATATCCCATTCACCCTCAAGGACCCTGCTGAGAGTATAGAGCTGGTCCACAGTTCCACGGCCAGGACGAAAACCACACTGCTCCTCCTGAATTTGAGATTCAACTATCCGGCGGATCCTCCTCTCCAGAACCCCTGAATAGAATATGAATAGACCAGGAAGGCTGAGGAGTGTAATCCCATGATAGTTAGAACACACCCTCCGGTCCCCCTTCTTCAAAAGCGGGACCACCACCCCGGT
The DNA here is from genome assembly GCA_024372805.1 of Oostethus manadensis. Lineage (NCBI taxonomy): Eukaryota > Metazoa > Chordata > Actinopteri > Syngnathiformes > Syngnathidae > Oostethus > Oostethus manadensis. The sequence continues at coordinate 2,008,915 of QODF01000048.1, forward strand.
CTGCCAGTCCAGGGGCACCGACCCTGACGTCCACGCAATGCTGCTGAGTCGTGTCAACCAAGACACGCCCACAGCATCCAGGGCCTTAAGGAACTTCGGGCGGATCTCATCCACCCCCGGGGCCTTGCCACCAAGGAGCTTTCTGACCACTTCGGTGACCTCAGCCCCAGAGATAGGCGAACCCGCCTCAGAGTCCCCAGGCACTGCTTCCATGTTGGAAGGCGTGTCGGTGGGATTGAGGATGTCTTCAAAGTATTCCCTCCACCGGTCCACAACATCTCTAGTCGAGCTCAGCAGCACACCGTTCCCACCATACACGGTGTTGACTGTGCACTGGTCCCCCCGCCGGAGACGTCGGATGGTGGTCCAGAATCTCTTTGAAGCCATCCGGAAGTCGTTTTCCATGGCCTCTCCAAACTCCTCCCATGTCCGGGTTTTTGGCTCAGCGACGCCATAGCTGCAGACCGCTTTTCTTCAGCTTGACGGCATCCCTCACCATTGGTGTCCACCAACGGGTTCCGGGATTACCGCCACGACAGGCACCGACCACCTTACGGCCACAGCTCCGATCGGCCGCATCAACAATGGAGGCACAGACACATCACCCACTCTGATTCATATTCCGCTACCTCCCTTGGAACATGGTCAAAGCTCTCCCGTAGGTGGGAGTTGAAACTACTTCTGACAGGGGACTCTGCCAGGCGTTCCCAGCAGACCCTCACAATGCGTTTGGGTCTGCCAGGTCTGACTGGCATTCTCCCTTACCATTGGAACCAACTTACCACCAGGTGGTGTTCAGTTGACAGCTCCGCCTCTCTCCTCACCCGAGTGTCCAAAACATGTTGTCGCAAGTCCGATGACACAACCACAAAGTCAATCATCGAACTGCGGCCCAGGGTGTCCTGGTGACAAGTGCACATGTGGACACCCTTATGCTTGAACATGGTGTTTGTTGTAGACAATCCGTGACGAGCACAGAAGTCCAATAACAAGACACCGCTCGGGTTAAGATCATGGGGGTCCGTTCCTCCCAATCACACCTTTCCAAGTCTCACTGTCGCTGCCAACAAGAGCGTTGAAGTCACCCAGCAGAACAAGGGAATCCCCCGACGGAGCACTCTCAAGTACTTCCTCGAAGGACTCTAAAAAGGGCGTGTATTCTGAACTGTCGTTTGGCGCATAAGCGCAATCAAGTCAGGACCCGTCCCCCCACCCGAAGGCGTAGGGAAACTACCCTCTAGTTTACTGGGTTGAACGCCAACGTGCAGGCTTGGAGCCGGGGGCCAACAAGAATTGCCACCCCTGCTCGTAGCCTCTCATTGCTGGCAACACCAGAGTGGAATGAAGTCCAGCCCCTCTCGAGAGGACTGGTTCTAGAGCCCTTGCTGTGCATTGAGGTGAGTCCGACTATATCTAGCCGGAATTTCCAGCACCAGCTCAGGCTCCTTCCCCGCCAGAGAGGTGACATTCCACATACCGACAACTAGCTTCTGTAGCCGAGGATCGGACCGCCAAGGCCTCTGCCTCCGGCCGCCACCCAGCTCTCTTTGCACCCGACCCCTTTGGCCCCTCCCACGAGTGGTGAGCTCATTGCAGGGGGGACCCACGTTACCTTTTCGGGCTGTGCCTGACCGGGCTCCATGGGTGCAGGCCCGGCCAACAGATGCTTGCCATCGTGCCCTGCCTCCGGGCCTGGCTCCAGAGGGGTGCCCCGGTGACCCGCGTCCGGGCGATGGAAAACGAAGTTCAATTGTATCATTTATCATTAGGGTCTTTTGAGCCACTCTTTGTCTGGTCCCTCCCCTAGGACCTGTTTGTCATGGGTGACCCTACCAGGGGCATTACAGCCCCCGACAATGTAGATCCTAGCATTATTGGGACACGCAAACTCCACCACCACGATGTTGCAAGACCCATGACATGCGACTTAGACCAAGCTTTCTGACACTGGCCAGCACATTTTTCTCTAGAATCGGTAGCTAGTCTTGAGATTTCATTGTACCCTGCACAGATTCAAGACACAATGTGTCAGATGTAGCAAAGCAGCCCCAGAACATAACAAAGCCTCCTCTATGTTTCACAGTAGGGACAGTGTTTTGTTGATGTGCTTCATTTTTCCGTCTGTGAACTTAGAGCTGATGTGCCTTGGAAAAAAGTTAAATTTTTGCCTCATCTGTCCATAGAACATTCTCCCAGAAGCTTTGTGGCTTTCTCAAGATGTAGTTAGACAAATTTCAATCAGGCTTTTTTATTATTTGTTTTCAACAATGGTGTCCTCCTCGGTCGTCTCCCATGAAATCCACTTTGGCTCAAATGACACACGGTGCGATCTGACTCTGATGTTCCTTGAGGTTGAAGTTCACCTTGTATCTCTTTAGAAGTGTTTCTGGGTTCTTTTGTTACCATTTGTATTATCCCTCCCTTTGATTTGTCATTAATATTCCTCCTGCGACCACATCCAGGGACGTTGGCTGCAGTCCCATGGATTTTAAATTTCTGAATTATATGTGCAACTGTTGTCACAAGAACATCAAGCTGCTTGGAGATGGTCTTATAGCCTTTACCTTTAAGATGCTTGTCTATAGTTTTATTTCCAATCTCCTGAGACAACTCATACCCTTTGCTTCCTCTGCTCCATGTTGTGTGTGGTATACACTGTCACCAAACAGCACAGTGACTACCTGTAGTCCTATATATAGGACTGATTGTAGAATGATAGAATGATAGTAGGGACCTATGATGCTAATTAGTGGACACACTTGGATAACATGTCCCTTTGGTCACATTATTTTCAGTCTACCATCATTTTTGTCCAGGCTTGTTACATGAGTTTATTTTTTTTAAATAATTCTGTTGAAGCATGGTTGAAAAGCAATGTCTGACTTTCATTGGTTAAATTTAATGTAATTTCTATTCATTATTACTTTTACGAGATTCAAGTTATTTCTGTGACCATTATGAGTTTTTCTTTCATTAACTGAAGGTTACCAACAATTATGTGCACTTGTGTAGTTAATGTGTGTCAAGTGATTGTCATGTAAAAAACATTTGTGTCTGGGATGTCCAGTTTGAGCTTCATTAGTTTCCTGCTACAATTGTGTCTTAAAGACAAAAGATCAATTCAAGTAACTCAAAGAATTGCAAAGTTAAGGACCGGAGAGAACTATAATTACATTTTCGTGTCACTCAGCAACTCAGAGATTAGTTAAATCAATAATTAAGAAATTGAAGGATATGGCATTTTCCTGCCTAGAGTTCTCAAAATGATCAGGCAAGAAGAAGATTGGTTAGGAGGCCACAGAGACAACAACCGCTACGACCACTCTGAAGGAGTTTGCAAGAAGGAATGGAGGGAAACCAGATTGAGACAAATCCACAGATTGAGTACTGTGATTGCACCCAAAGGTGCATCTAATAAATACTGATTGAAGAGGGTAAATACATTCATACAGTAAATCGGCACGTAAACATATGGACTGTGGAAATACTCACAGCTGAATTAAGCATGGCTTGTTGATTATCATAGTTCTGCTACCATAGCTAATTTAAAGGGGAAGATTATCAATTTTGCAGACTTTAATGTACCTGAACTTGATGGCAGTAGGCTGGGAGTGTGTGTCAGGGCCAAAATAAGCAGATAGCCACACAATTTTCAAAAGGTGCTGAGGTGCCCATGCATACTTTTGCCCTTAATTTTAGTAGGGGTGTACATTTTTAGGCCGATATGAAGAATTATGACGTCATACCGATAAATCTTGGCAACAGCGATCTGTGATTTCATCATGGAAATGATAACGCTTTATTGTCGTTGATACGGGCTTTTGTCAGCTAGTAAACCCCTTAGATCCACAGTTTGTGTGTGTGTGTTTTAATATCAGTGATGGTGTGAAATTCAGTAAGAACAAATCTACAGGTGCAGTTTTTGTCAAATCCAACTTTGAGTTGTTTAACCTCCAGGTGTGAACAAACATTTAAATCTGAAAAATAAATAGAAAAATCTGTATCGACTTTGAAGGGGGGAAAAACATGCACCCCTAAAATTTAGTAAGTGTAGAATATTTCATTAAAATTCAAACTGTTTTTTGGACTGTCTGTGTTTGAACATTGTTTGGACAGTCTGTACAGCCTGAGGTTGAAGAATGGAGTTCATGGGATGAAGACGCACCCACAAGTATTAAGATTGAAGGTGGTAATGGAAACGTCCCCCCTCCACCCAACGAAGTAGATGCAGAACCCGACTACTTCAAAGACATGGCGCCAACCATTAGGAAAACACAGAAGGTGGGTCTACACTAGCATTGATGTTTATGAAAACCAGTCTTCTTTTAGTCATGCAATTAAATTGATGAATCAATTGACAAATATTTTGGTATTCAACACAGTTTTTATTCAAAAATGTCCTGTGATTTCAGACTCTCAAAGGCAAATATTTTTACATTGACTTATTTATCCATGAAAGCTTTGTGTTTTAGGCAAAAGAAGATATTCACACACATCAGAAAACTGACATTTTGCCTTTTCTTTTGCGGACCAACCACTAACATTGTTTTGGTTCACATTGAGTTGGTCGCAATTAATTGAAACAAGCTTCAGATTTGATTTCATCTTATTTTATCTCAACTTTTTATGGTATTTATTGTTTAAATCTGATAGACTAATGGGCTGGCCAAAAACTTACCAAAAAAATTACTGTCCCCCAAGAGATACTTTTAAATACAAATGAACATTGAAATAAAAAAACTTGATTTATGCAAAACACTTTTTTATTACCACAGCATGATCTACTGTATACATTTATAGTATATGTAATGTTTGGATAAGTTATTGGATAGTAAAGTGCAAAAGCCTGAGAACATGAATTATGCACAGAGCACTTTTTCTACATCCTGTTAAGGAGATGGCAGTACGCTTCGAATCAGAAAACAATAAATAAAATGCATTTACTGCCTTGCATCTCTGAATTCTGCCACTCTTCATTTTCCACCTTGTAGATAGTCTTGAAGAAAAGGGAGCCTTTGAACTACCCAATGCCTGACGGTTCAGCTGGTTTCTCCAGCAGACTAGCAGCCTCTCAGGATATGATGACCTTTGGTGCACCCTCGGTGAGTTACCTTTCCTCATCTTTGAAGCTATAGGCAGGTAATTAGTTCATGGGTGAGAAATGAAGACAGTGTGGGAATGTGAACATTTTATTTTTGAGTTGGTCCTACTATAAATTGAAATGAATCTTAGTATACAGTTGTGGTCAGACAGGTAGGGGAAAAAATACAACTTGAGACTACAGTTTATGGTTACTTTTAAATCTAAAACTTGTATGTCAAGTAAGTTTAAAACCAGTTGCAGTATAAAATGAAACGTCCAGTGCATACTGTAGAATGGTTGGGGATGTCTGTGTGCAAATAATTAAGGTGGATGGTTTAAACTTAATGTTGTGTATTTACTGCAAAACAGCAGACTTTTCTATGACAAAAGTCAGTTCTTGGTTCTATCAATGGTTTATGTTTGGAGCCCATTCACATCCTCAGATTCAAACCAAAGCTTTGTACAGGCAGAGCTGGGCGAAATGGACAACTGGCAGGAGAACACCAATGCCTGGGAGGATGAGTCTGATGCCACATGGGAAGCAGAAGAAGTACTCAGGTGATGTTGGCAATGTATAGGGATATAGCACTGGTCCGCTTTTTGACCAGAAGATGGCAGCATTTACTGTTTTCTGTATTCCACAAGAGTTTATTGTCCTCACTCTCAAATGAGCATGCATGCATTATCTATAGTGAAGTATCTTGCAATCTGCCCTTGTAACAGGCAACAGAAGCTGGCTGAGAGAGAAAAAAGGTCCATGGAACAGCAGAGAAAGAAGATGGAGAAGGAGGCTCAGAGGATGATGAAGAAAGAGCAGAAGATGGCTGTCAAGCTTTCATAACATTAGTTTTGAGCCAGAGGGATATGAGGGAAAGACACTCAATCATGTTTATTTTTAAATTGATAAAACAACCAGAATTCTCATGCTGTGCAACGTTGTCAGCAGCTTGCCCCCCCCTCCATTCTGTTTCTACCAGCAGCCATTTGAGGATTTTCTCGCAGCAGCCGAAAGTTTTTGGGTGCTGCTAAAATCGTATTTATCTGCCCAGTCTATTTTAGATTTGGATTGCAAGTGCTATAGTCAGCACAGGCCCTGTTTAAGGTATGTAAATAAATGCAACCTGTGATACATTTTTAAAATCATATAAAGGGTACAGTAGTGTTTAATTACTATAATTTTTGTTTTTTATATTTATATTTTTTTCTTATAGTGTTTCATACTTGCGTTCTGCCCTAATTACACTGTACATATTAAGGAATTAAATAATTTTAGATAATCTGTCACGTCATCCTCTGGGGCCCTATGGTGGCAATAATTGCTGATAAGCCATTTACTCTGTGAGCTTTGTTAGTCTTGGATGGCTCTGAATTGGTGCCATTACCTTCACAACATACAATTATTGCAATGGTGAATTAAGGTGAGAATCTGTAGATTATTATACAATACGATCTCGCCCTGCTGTTAAACTAAGAACGTTTGCATGTTGTTTTGGCATATAATTATCTATTTATTAACTGAATCATGTAGGTTTTATGGACAGTATTTCTGAATAATTTGTGCACTCGCCTGTTTTGATTTGAAAACCCAAAGGAATGGAAAAACAAACATCCTCAAGTGTACCCACCTGGCTTTTTAAATAAACTTCAATGGTTCCAACGGCAAGAACTGATTAAAGTGCTAACGAGACTAACATTGGATTTGAGTTGGCAATGTCATGCACTTAAGAGCCTACATGCAAGAATGTTTGTACAAATATTAACGCACCATTGACTTATGTTTAGTTTACTTAGACCAGGGGTCGGCAACCCGCGGCTCTTCAGCCTCCTTGTTGCAGCTCCCTTCACTACGCGCAGTGATTTTTTTTTAACACCGAAGTAGGGGAAATATGCGTTTTTTGTGCAGCGGCAGTTGCCTGTGCACTCACAGCTCGGAACAATATGAGCTTTCACTTTTATGTCTGCTAATACACTGTGGTAAAGTATGATGTCGGATATTCTGCTGAGTTAGTCATCCCTCACCGTGCCTGGACTGCGCGCTCATGGTGCGGCGGCCTCGTGAAGTGACGCTTTTACCGCTGGCTGTTTTTCTAGGGACCATAAATAAATTACTATTTTGGTGACGAAAAATGCAAATACCAGAAAAAAATACAGATATATGAACTCTGATCTACTTTATCTTAAAGGTGGGTATTTAATTTGTTTGTTTTTTTACATTTTAAACAAATCCGTTGAGTGTGTAAATTAGCTAGGAGTAGGTCGACATGTGTAGCAACACTTGTTTGTGGAATGTTACATACAAAAGATTACAATTTATAAAAGTTTATAAGTTCTGTAATGTTTTGCGGCTCCCCAACATTTTTTTTACTGGAAGAGGAGACAAAATGGCTCTTTTGATGGTAAAGGTTGCCGACCACTGACCTAGACGTTTTAAAAGGTATACATTAACCATTGCTATTATATCAGTTATAATATTACCAGGTCAAGTGTTTCCATTACAAAATGTAGCATCACCAGTGTGACAGAACCCACCATTTACGAGTGGCTATTTGTGGACACTTGGAATTTGAGTAGGGTTGGTTTACTTAGGCTGTGCACTGCAGATAAATAGATACCAGTTTTTCAATAGTGTGCGGTCGCACCCAAAAGGCAGAGAAGGATGCTAACCATCACACAAAAAGTTGGACGTAGAAGTTACGCAGCTGTAAGGCCCCATTACGCGCATGGTTTGGTATTGAGGCATCGTTGATTGTCATTGTTACTGCTCAGTTGTGGATTCTGCTGCTGCATAGCAACAAAGACTTTTACCTGCACTTGGGTTCTCTCTCCCCACATCCCAGGGTGGAACCACCACAACAAAACCCAAAACATAACACTTATTTTCTTTTAACACTCAGTCTACCACACTGGTTATTATTTTCTGTCGCGCCCACCTAGGGGCCAGAAATGTTCTCACACCCATTTGAAATACTATTGACAACTGCCATGCATTAATTTATCTGTACTGTACAAGCGTAACTCGAAACTGAAACCAGGAAAATGCAACGAAATGGAGAGCTGTGAAGTATATTCAAGTGTTAAATGGCATGTTGAGTATAATAAATTTGGACATTTGGCAGGTTTGGAAAGTAGTCCCTACTTCTCATGCTCCCCCTGACAGTTCACCCCCCCCACACACACCCCACACCCCAGGGGGCACTGCCCCATTATTTGAGAACCACTGGTCTACCAGAATTCAGCAACTACTAGAATGACCATAGTCATTTTGACTGCCATGGTCATTATTTGTATATAATTTGACTTATTAAAAATATCTAAGAATACATTGATGGAATAGGTAAAAAACAAACCAGGGCACTAAATGAAAAGTATACTTTTTGAGTATTTATTTAATTGACACAATATAACTTCCCTGCAGTTACACATGCAAACTTGAACTGCCACCATTTTCTCTGAAATAAAAAACAAATCCTGCTTTCAAAATAGGTTTGTGTCATCATTAGACCTTATCAATGCAAATTATGAACATCTGAAAATTCTGTGATGGCTGCCAGCCAGCTGAAGACACTCATGTCAACACAGGTAACCTGTACCTTCCATGTGCAGCTCCCACAAACGACTGCCTTCTCCTCTCCGTTTTCTGCTGCTCCACCTGGGGCTCTTGCACCATCATTAGTCTGGCTTTTGCTGTCAAGTGTCCGGAGCGAAGTTAACTGGTGAGTCGGACTATGTTCCTCCGTGACATCTCATTGGTGCAGTTCTTGAACAGGATCGTATCATTTAATGCAGCCAGCTCAAGTATATTATGAAACACTGCCAATGACCATCTTCATGTAGGTGCTTTCACTGAGTATTGCCTTGCAATTTGATAAAGCACATCTTCTCCAACCTTGGTTATGTTGTAGGTTTAGCCTTGTGGCCACTTGTGATGTTGACAGCTGTGTGGACAGGGCTTAGAATGGAGACATTTTCCTTGGTTTGTATTGATAGACTCTTAGGGTTTCACTGTCACATTTCAGCACCTCTGTGGTGTACAGCGCCCCTTGCTCCTTTACAGATGGAGGCAGCTCTCGTCTGCTCTCATTTACTGTACCAACCAGGTGGGTTTTGTGGGCTTTTAGTGCCTTGGCAAGTTCAAGGGAAGTAAAGAAGGATCAGTGGTGAATTTGCTCCCCTTCACCAGGAAAGGCACGGCCAATTTCAACACCGCACTGTCTTCCACTCGTCGTCTTAGCCTCCATGTCTCATCTTTGCCCAGATATGATTCAGCATGTATTCATTTGTGGCAAGCCCGAACCTGATACCAAATTGATCAGGTTTGCTAGCTGTATACTGGCTGAAGCTGCACCTTACTTTTGTTCAGAAGAGCTGCCTATCAACACTTAGATCAGCACTCTGTTTGTAGCAAGCGATGCGGTTCTGGACGGAGTTCTTTCAAACTTCAGATACCAGAGAAAACTTGTTCTCCTGCAGACATGTGCGTCTGTCCTTTTTGTCAGATTGCAGGAATTGCAAGATTTCCTGGAGTCTGTTTACAGACATGGTCTCCTTGAAAAATACACAGCCCCAGTCAGCTCACCAAAAGCTTGCCAAGTGTCTCCAGGGTTTAGAGTGAAGCTATAACTCGGTTTTAGCTTCTCAGAGAATAAAAAACAAACAGACAATAAAATGGAAGAAAGAGCAGAAAATTGTAGCAAATAGTGAAATATAACACCACCTGTAAAAGCATGCAGTCAGTTTGACTGCTATGGTCAATTGAGGTAGTAATACTAAGATCTCTTTTGAAATTTTAATGATAAAACAATGTTAAAATAAAATATGCACAGATTTAGGAAAAGTCAGGCTCATATTGGTACATAAGTTTTTAAAAAAAACAGAGTTATGACATTGCAAATTTTGAAAGCAGTCAAAATGACTGCCATGGTAGTTCGAGTGTTAATCTACTAAAGTTTGAACTAAGAGATTAAACGAGGGATAAGTGTGATAAAACGTTAATACCTGTCTGAGAAAAGTGTATAAAGTGTATGGTGAGGGGTTTTACAACCTTAAAAAATATATAATTGTAAAATAATAAAATTGGCAACTCCCCAAATTTCATTTATTGCTGTTATTTTGGGGGCCTACACCCCACAAAAAAACAGGGAACACTATTTCAAATTGGGAGGCGTGAAACCATTTTTTCCCAGTGGGGGCATAACAGAAATTGAGAACTGGTGCAATAGAATGACCAAATGTTGCATCTTTTTTTTTTGTTGTTGAATGAATGATGAAAACATTCTGGTTTTTATTGTGCTTTAAGTTGAGCTGCATTGGGGCACTTTGTTGCCTGTGACGTAAACATACACATATGTAACATTGGCTTCAATATGCATCATTTCGGTTATAGGATGTATTCACCCACAAAACCGCATGATTTATTAATATAGTTATGAAAATGCAGAGTAAAGCCATGAAATTCAAAGCACAAAATGCATTACTGTAAATAGAATTTTGTAATGGAAGTATTTTCCATCCATACAGAGGAGGCATACCTAAATGTATTAAAATTATAAGGCATCTTCGAGTAAACTTCAAGTGTCATTGAGTATCTGTCAGGTTCAGTGTCCTGGTTTTCAGTTATGAAAATATGGTCACCTGATGTGTTCTGTGGGGCAATATTTCACCATATATCACCTTAACACTTTGGGAGCTCTGGCTCCCAGAGTGGAACGTTACCGCATCCTATGACTCAAACTGTTGATGCCTACTGAACCAGGAGATTTTGCTTATGTAACATGGAGATACCGCTACATGGCGGAGTGGAATGTCGTCACCATGATGAGATAGTGTTAGTTCCTTTAGGCGGATCTGCTTTATTTAGTAGATTGGTGTTACATCATGATTCTGAAAAGTATGAGTCGACACACACACACAGCTGCAGTGGCACTGACCCAGTTTGTCTTTGACGCAGTTTTACAGCTCCACTAAAGTGGATTTAATGCACGTCACCTTGTCAGCTTTTTAACCCAAGAGACAGGAACACACAAATGGAGAAAGCTTTTACATAAGTCATGGGAATGGTGTTTGGCTGTAGTCTGAAAATTTTACACTTATTTATTAATATGAACATCTTGAATAAATTAAGGTATGAGCTAACTTTTACTGCTGTCTTACGTAAGAGATTCTTCATTTGCTGCAGCACAACCATGTAAAAAAATGTCAACGGTCCACACAGTTGGCTGGTTAACATGCTTTAATAATAAATATACTGTACATAGACATCCGATGTAAACCACTTGTATTGCACATAGCTCAGGCACATAACTATTCACTTTCTGCTAGCAATACATTGGTTCAACACAAGAAAGCCCCACTGCTTGGGAGGAAATATATACACTTCTTCACACACACAAAAAAAAAACAATCTACATTAAAGCTTTGGCTGAAGGTTTAAGGTTTCCTTTTGAACAATAACTCAAACATCTGAAACCTGTCAAACTGAAATAAACATTCAATTGTTCATCTCCCCAAAAATATCGCCTCTGAACAGAAGCTTTTACTCGTAACATAAGGACAACATGGGACATTACAAAACAATGAACACAACCATCTACCAAGATGATCATCTTATTGAGAGACTAGAATTAGAATACCCCCATGAATAAATATTCCCTCTCGTTAACATTTCTCATCGATTGATGGCAAATATACAGTGCAGTATAACCGTGCTGGACCCCAAAAAGCAGCATGAAGTGATCAAAAGAAAAATAATTACTTGAAAAGTGCTTTTAGTTCAAAGTGAAGACGCGTGCTTGTGGGTTAGAAGCCATTACATATCTGGCCTGTGAGCAATGTGACGGAGCGTGTGCAATCCCATAATGCAACAGCCCCGGATGAGCGCAGCAATATTGTAGACCGGAGCGCTTCCATCCACACCGTGCCGTGAGTAGAGCCAGGCTACTGTGGGTAACACGGGGGCTGCCACGGCAACCAAATCTACCAGGAAACTGTTGCTCCAATACTGCTTGCCCACCACACCCAGTCCTGGTGACAAATGACATTTTTCTGTGTTCACACCAAAATCTAGCTCATCCATGAACCGTGTGCTCTGTGCGGGATCAGTGTCGCAAAGTGTGGCAGTGGTGTCAAGTGGAGCAGGGGTCCGCATGTTGGGTATGGGAGGCATCGAGACAGGTGCAAAAGTGTGAGTGGTGGTGTTGGGAAGGTTTTGGACGCCCGAAAGAGTGTTGGAGATGTTCAATGTTGGCTCTTTAAGAAGCTGGTAAATCAGAGCCTGGAGGTCTTCAGGCATGAGTGTCATGTCAGTCTGGATCCCTTTATCTTCACTCTTCTGCTGGGAGAGTGAAAGGATACGGCTGGTATCTTGTACAGCGGATGGAGGTGGAATGGATTTTTCTGAAAATGTGGAGAACCCAGCGCCAGACTCTAGCCCGGGTCTTGCTTTGCTGATGGAGTCCTGACTAAAATCCACCGCAGTGGACATAAAGACCTGCTCTAAGATGTCAGCTCTGTTAGCCATCTCGTCATTTATTAGCAGCCCACTATCTGCCAAGGCCTCTTCTGCTTGATCTCCCAACTCCATCACACCCACTTCCTCCCCAATCAGCTTCTTCTGGCTGCTGTCAGCGCTGTCAAAGATGAAGTCTAGTGTGTTGTCATCTTGCAGGTTGGCACCACTCTGAGCCAACTCCATGCTTTGCAACAGAGACTCCAACTTCCGATTTTGGATGTTGATATCAATAAAGTACTTCTGTATCCCCTTATCCTTCTCCATCAGGCTGTTCTTCATGGTCTCCACCACCTGACGTAGCTGTTTGATTTCCTTACGGGCTTCTTTGAGGGACAGCTGGGCCTCCACCCGGTGACACTCTTCTTCAATCCAGTCTTCCCTCATTCTGCTAAGCTGGTCCTTGAGCTCTTCAATTTCTGCCTCTCTGAAAAACAAAACACAAACTTGCAGTTACTGTGTGTTACTGGGGCAGTTTTAAGAGGGTTGGTTACTTTAAGACAGGGGTCTCAAACTCAATTTACCTGGTGGCCACTGGAGATAGGGTCTGGGTGAAGCTGGGCCGCATGAAGTATTGGAAGTAGGGCTGGGAATCTCAGGGTACTTCACGATACGGTACGATACGTGACATACATGGCTCACAATAACAATGTCTAGATACAGTGATTGGGCGAACCAAAAAAATAATTTCATAGTTTGTATTTTGCTGCATTCATCTGGGATAGGCTCCAGATTACCCGTGACCCAAATAAGGACAGGGCGTATAGACAATGGGTGGATTTTTTACAGCATATTTTAACCACAATACAAGCAGCAATGCTGCAAAAAGAATTAGACAGTTCTAGTGCAACATAAATGATTCTAGATTCTGCACCTTTCTTATATCCCCCTCACCCCACCCAACCCTTTTCAGGTCAGGTCCGGCATCGAAATGTGGTTCAACAAAATTCATAATAAACGCAGTCAAATGTCAAGGGAGACTCATTTGGATTATAAAGTCTCCCTTGGCAAAGCAATTTTGCTCAGCACTTAAAGGCAGCTTGACTCCCATTCAGCTGTTATGATGCTGGACAAGACAATAAATAAAATAAATAAATTATAGTTTTGGTGTCGTAAAAACAGTAAAGCTATTTTAAACTCGTTCAGAAAACACAACACCTCATGTCTCTCAAGTAGGTCAACTCTAAAGTAGAAAGACGCATGTCAGAAATATTTGTTTAGCATTTACATCACTATTCCTTGTCTAAACACAGGCCACAAAATATGACCCTTACTTTAAGACATAGTTGCAAGGATCCCAGCCATCTTGACGTAACGACTATCACAAATAACCAGTTATAATACAACTCAGCTATGACTCACTGAGGGCAAAGGACACCACTGCCCCAATAGATTCACATCATATTTAAAAAGATCTTCATGGTGTGACCAGCCACCTACAAACTTTTCCTCGCCAACAGAAATGTGAAAATTCCATAACCAACCTGTCATGCATCCTGTTCTCAGACTCCAAAAGCTTTGTCTTCAAGTGTCTGATGGCCACTTCCTTCTGCTGCAGAGGAGTAAGGTACTGCTCAGGGTTTGGGGGTTTGATTCCATGGTTGTCTCCACAATAGTGGTAGCGGCTCAAGTTTGCTCGCCTGTTGGTCAAAAATAAAAGTTTACCCCATAAAAAACCAACTAGCAGAATACACCACTAATGATGTTTAAAATCACTTCATGCAAAAGGCAATTAGTGTGCCTGAAAGCGTGCTGCCAGAGCAAATGCTCACTGGAGCTGAGAATTACTGTCTGACGCAGGATTACTGGCATGCAGACAGACTAAAAAGTCAGAATGTGGTTTATCGAAACAAAGCTCAGTAAATGGGAGTACATCACCTTACTGAGAAAAACCCTAATCTAGACACTAACGGTATTGCCGTGTACATGCACTCTACATAGCATATGGTGCATGTTCTCATGCACCAAGAGAATTGGCCAACGGACAAGTTTTTATGCAGATGGCGAGTGGGTGGATTTGGACAGCATGCAAAGCAGCCTGAAAGCTCCTCTCTCCCAATTGCACAATATCACAGCAACCTGAATTACGTGATGCTCTGCAACCAAGACAGGACTAGAGACAACACAAGAAGGTAGCATGTACCGAGAAGATAACATTAAAATGGCAAGAATGGATCATCTGTATGCATAGTTTCATCTTTGCTTCAGTGCCAACATGAAAATAAATCCCAAATAATGGAATCAGAGAGCTTGCAATGAGTGATCAGGTCTGAAAATGCAATAACTAATATGCAATGCTGCCTTCAAACCAATGCTTTTATTCTAATATGGTTATGAGCTGCAGGTCACATCGTCTGGGCTCGATGTCCAGACTTTTGAATGATCGTAATCGTATTAATCCCAACCACAGCCTAATCAGCGCAAATAATCCCTGCTGGCTGTAACAGAGGAAATGAACTTGATCCTTCATATTGGCTGAAATACAAGCCTAATCTCATTCCCCAAAAAACATGTCTGTCTCATACCAGAAGCAGGAATTCTATAGTCATCTGACAATCAAACATAGCAGTTAAAACCATGATATTCCCATTTCAAATACAACTATCAATTACAAAATATACATAGAAGAGAAGATTCTTGAAAAGACTACTGCAGATTCGGAGAACGCGTCATATACGTAAATATGTATCATACACAAAAGGAGTACCTGACGGTCGGGCTGGAGTTGCAGCTGCTGCTGTTGGTCGAGGAAGCAGCTCTGGGTGGAGTCTTGTAGGGAGCGTAGAGTTCTGCATCACGGTTGCTGGCAGGGTTTCCTGGTGGTTTGAAGACCGGGAACGCTCGTATGTGGGCACTGCGACTTCATTAGTGAAACAAGTTATTATTTACAAACAATTATTTAGTTATTATTTAGCAAACAACTATAGCATAGGTAATAAATCCTGCATACCTTCGAGAGGACGCTTTCCTTCCTGATGATTTGGAAATCAGGCTCTCCCTGGTCTTTAGGCTGCCTGTACTGCTGGACGAGCTGAAGTCTGCCTCACTTCCTGCATTGGGAGGAATTGAATATTCATAACATTTAGTCAGACAGAGCCACGCAAAGCCACTGAATAGCTACAACAATGGGTACACGTCCACAATCTAGTATACGGTAGTCTCAAACAAGCTGAATCAATGTTTTGCCTTTATAAAAAATAAACTGAACTGAAGAATGTAATACATTTTCTTCATTAAAGATGCTAAAACAAATCCAGTGTAGCTCAATATATGCTAACCTATTTGAAAAAAAAACATGTAATTGGGGACAGAGCAAATGTATACAATATCTAATAATTTGTGATAATTATACCCATTAATAATGAATAATTTATTTTTACAATATGCAGAGGGCCAATTAAAAAAAAACAACAAGTAGTGGGCCAAAAGTGGCACCTGTGCCACACTTTGAACACCACTGCATTAAACCTTTATTTTCTATCAAATTTGCCATTGATGTTTGATATCACTAGAAGCAATATAAAAACAATAATTAAGCATGTTCCACATAAACAATGCTTGCATTGTTCATCAAGACCAAAGTGCTGTGTCTGAGCGCAAGCTTCTCAGAAATGACAGGTCCCAACTGTCAGTCAAAGGCCAGTTGACAAGTTACATATTTTGTCTACAAGATGAACGTGTACTTGAAACACAAACATTCACATAATTGAAATATAGTGATTATATCCCATTAAATTACATGGCTAAAATATATATTCCACAGTTTAGGATATCAGACATTAAAGCAAATAAAATCCATACCTGAGAGACATCTCCTGCCATCAAACAACACCATCGTACTGTGTCCAGTGATGACTGTGACAAACTAAACAGGTCAAAACTTTGGGATGTTACACCACTTGGTGAGCGTACTCAAGTTGTACACATGTTCACTCAGCCAAGTAACCTCCCACTAATCAGCCTAATTGGCTAAGCTGCTGAACGTTTTCCTTCATCCTATTAACTTACTCCTCATTTTCATTCAGGATCAAGTAGTTTTGTGTTTTTATTATTTATAGTGCCACAGACAAATATCGGGTCTCTTTTCTACAGTTTACAGCAATAATCTGTTGAATGTTTAACATGTCAATGTGTCATATTTTAGAGATTCCCATTGTGGACGTTTTATTGTCTTTTACAAAGCCGGCTGGCCGATTAGGCAGATTCTCCGGGCGCCAGGATCTCCAGGGGGTGCCAAAAAAAATCAGAAAACCAATTCTCTTCAATGTAGTTAATAATAATACAGTGTTCCCTCATTTATCGTGGGGTATAAGTTCCCAAAAAAGGCCACAATAAGTGAAATCCGCAAATTAGCCAATTTATTATTTTACAATTGGCTGTAAAACCCCTCACCATCTACTTTTCTCAGACAGGCAGTAATATTTGCTCACATTTATCTTTTGCATAAACACTCTCTAAATTTAAACTTTTGTCGATTTAAAAAAGTAAGTGTCATGTTTTGGCTTGTGGCGTGGTGGCTCCACCCCGGAGATGCGGGGAGAGAGAACCCAAGTGCAGGTAAAAGTCTTTATTATTTTTAAATGTTACTATGCAGCGGCAGAATCCACCACTGAGCAGTAACGATGACAATGAACAATGTTTTAACACCAAACAGTGTGTGTAATCGCGCCTTACAGCTTCGTAACTTCTACTTTCCTTTCATAAATTTGACCTTGACCTTCTGTATGTCCAGAAGTCCAACTTTTTGCGTGATGGTTAGCATTCTGCTCTGCCTTATGGGTGCAGCTGCAGAACGATGCAGAAAGTTTCGTTGACATGGTGGGTATTGTTGTGGATAAAGCTTCCACAAATACAGCACTTCAGAGTCACACTACTAGCAATGGAACATTGATGTACTTTTGGTCCATCTAACGCATTTTGTACACGGAGGAGGCAACGGTCTACAGTCCTGTAACCAATCAGGACACAGAACACAATGCGTGGGTTCTCCTTCAGCTAATTAGGACGCAGACAAAAGACACGAGTTCTCCCTGAGCCAATCAGGATGTAAAACACAATGCACGGTCATACGCTGTAACATAAACAAAGCACAATAAAAATCTGAAACAGGAGGCCATAAAAGGTGAACCGCGATGTAGCAAGGGAACACTGTACCAGTTATTACTATCCGACCATCCATCCATTTTCTATGCCGCTTCTCCTCATTAGGATCGTGGGGGTTTGCTGGAGCCTATCCCACTTGACATTGGGCAGAGGCAAGGTACACCCTGGACTGGTCAGCAGCCAATCGCAGGGCCAGTTATTACTACAATTTACTAAAATGAAAAACTCATATTGATTCAAATGTAAAGCTTGCCCAATTTATTTTACTCCTGACACCAGTGTAATTTTTGTACATAGTTTTGCATGTAATTGTACATTGATATTTCCTGTAACTTGTACTAACTGTGTACATGTAGCTTATATACAATATAACAGTATTGTGTGCAAACTGAGTGGTTATTCATATTGTTTGATGTTGATTATATTTATAATTTATGACTATTACTATTATTTATTCACATATTTGAAGGATTTTTATTTTACGGCTATTTATACTGTTTCTGATTTGTATTTACTTGTAATTTGTTAGTCATTTAAGCATATGAAATTTGCTGATGGAGGAGTGTGTGCCATATAAAATCTTGTCCCAGTTTGCCACTCCTTTTTACCTCTGGTTTTCATGGCAGTCCTGAGCTCCTTCTTGTGCCTCGGCGTACTTCGTGGTTCACCACTTCCCTCTGCCATCATGCGCACCCTCTTCACTTTGGCCTTGCGCTCGGGGAGTGTTGGCGAGCTGTGGGCACTCTGCTCTGAGCCTGACGGGGTTTTGGAGGGGGACACAGACTGACTAGTGGGGCAGCCGGTGTCATCTATATTGCAGATAGGCACACAGACAATAATAACCTAGAACAGGCAACACGAGACAGACATGCAAGAAGATCTTGCACAAACACACACCCATCTACACATGTACGGGCTGCCATCTCTCTGCCAAGGAGGCCAACTTGGGTCACATTAAATATACATCAATTAATTATCTGAATGATGATGCCGTATAATACTGATTATGCTAAAAAAAATCACGTTCAAATCCTTCACCTGTTACCTGAGTAAAAACTGTTTGTGCTGATTGTCCTCTTGGAGTGATCTGAGATGACATCACACTCTTTTCCCTCCTCCTCTGAGAAAGGGAAGTCAGAAAGAGGTGACCCCTTCCCCTTTGGCTGAAAGGGATGGAGCACCAAACGTGGAATGCGACTGCGAGGGCTGCCTTTCTCAGGGGACTTCTTTTCCTGTCCAGGGGAACGTGCATGTTACTACATAGGTGCATGCTCAAATGTGTTCTGTCACAAAAGAAATGATTGTTTTCTTGCTATCATTTGTCAACAAGTGTATAGGTTTCAACGCACTAAATTTGATAGTAATCAGGACTAACCTCGTACTCTTGGAACGGCCCCATGTTTCACTGAGAAAACAAAAAAATAAGCATGAAGTTTGTGGGAACTATACAATAAGAATTGACGATCAAACATTTAAACAGAGAACAAAGACCCTCTTTCGGTCGTGTCACTAAATCTCTCACACACACACACAAAGTACTCGCTCAGCCTGGTACAGATGGCGTAGAAAGTAAAGTGCCAACAATAATCAACACTCTTTAATTTTAGGGCCTTATAAAAAAGGCTTTGGGCTTTTAAAGGTCAAATTCATCACATGAAACTCTTTTATGGTGTAGTAAAGGGCTGTCCAAAGTGCAGTACGGGGGACATTTGCGGCTCGTGGATGTTTTTTATTGCAGTTATTGAGAAAAAAAACCCACAATATTATGAAGAAAATATTGTCATTTTAGTATCATAGATATAATTATTTTAATTATGATTATTAGTATAATGTAATGACAAATGAACAAAATAAAATGATAATTTTTGAACATTTATGTTGAGAAAAAATGTACAATACTATGTGGAAAAAAGTCAAAATAATATGGGAATAATAATAAATAATAATAATAATAAATAATATAATATTGTATATAACCTCTGAGCATATGTGTTGGTATACAAAATATCATATTTTTCAGTATGTGGCACTTGGTGGAAAAAAATGGACACCTCTGGTTTATTAAGCACTATAGTTAACAGGATATGTAACTAAGAAAGAATAGTAAATGATTGCCGTCACAATTTTGTGACTGTTTGAACTGAAGTGATGGTTTTCAGGATACGCCCAAATAATAAGGGGATCAGGACACTGCTGTGCCTACTTTGTGCTGAACTTAGTTGTATCTTGTATTGTCATGCATATTCATATACCTGCACTTATTGGAAATTCTGACATACATTTTTAAACTCTATTTTTTTGGTGTGTAGATATTTTTATTTTCTGTTTTTTAATCCGCTGTGTGATAAGTTGTTATTAATTCATGAATTTGCTATAGCTTATTTTGCAAAGGGTTAATTCTAAAATCATATAGCATTTAATGATAAACACTAATTCACATTTATATTTATACCCATGAGTGATTTGAGTCTGCAGTTAAGATAATATGCATGTAAGAAAACCCATACTTATCTTATTATGTAAGACCAAACAAATTAACTCCCTTAATTCCCTTCATAACTGCAAGAGGACATAAACAAGGAACAAACATTTTTTATTCATGCTGAAAAGCTAAATAATGCAGCCTTTCCTTTCATGCTTGAATAAAGTTCACATAATCACGTCACTTCTTTTGCTGCTTTGCTGCTCTGCCACGCAGCAGCTTAATGGGTCTCTTACATAAGTGCAGATGTGATGCACTTTTTTTTTTATTGACCCCCAAGGTGTGTGTGCTGCTCGGACTTGTCTTTTCTTCATTCCACCAGATAGATCTGTTCTATATATTAATACATATTTTAATGATATTCTAATAATATGAATGGATGTATTGTATCATCACTCAGTGGCCTAATGCAAGTCAGACCTTTTGTATGAAAACCACCGGTTTTTAAGATCCCCTTTCATTACACCACAAAGGATGACAAAAATAGAACTGCACACAGTGGGAATAAAATTCAACCTCATTTTGTCAGAAGATGGAAACAGTATCTAGGTGGCCTCACGATACACGTCTGGATATCTGGTGAATTTGGAACAACAGAATTACATTAAGCATCAAGCAGGGAAACGCTTCCACCTCTGTGCCCTAGTAACAATCTTAGCAACAAATAGAGAATTTAGTGTATTTCAGTAATATGCAAATCTGACCAGCATGGCAACTTCTGTAGCTCATCCTGAGACCCTTTATGCACACTGAGGAGATGTGTGTGGGTGTTACAGATATTCAGTTGGATAGTGTTTTCACTAACTGAGCATTCTACGACATCTTGGATTGTATACTAACAATACACAGTACAGATCTCTGCTTTTTGTGGGACCAGCTGCAATTGGCAAAAATCTGCAAGTACAGTGGTCCTTCACCACTTTGCACTTTAGAGTCACTAAAAAAGAAGTTTAATTAATAAATCATGCTGTTTATTGTTGTATATAGCCTATTATTTGTATTAAAAAAATATATGCATATTTAGACAAATGTTTTTTCTCTAAATTAAGCATTTTCGAACATAAAAAATGCTAAATGAAATAAAATACAAATATAAGGCAGTCAGAAGACACATTGAAATGGTCACTAGGTGTCAGTAAAGTTACTGTAATGCTTGGTGAGACACACAATCACCATTGAACAACAGACCATTATTACAAGTTTGAATGCTCTCACAACAGGCACCATAATATTAACAGAATCATCATAATAAGAATCACAATCATAAGACAGGCTACTGTTGCTTCTGAAACCCACAGTATGAGTCTTATTTATGTCTTAAATTGCTTATTTTCTGTTTTATGTCTACAATGTTGGTTAATACGAGCAAGAAGGTGACCATAGGGGTGTTATTTCATGTCTTGAGGGCTCTGATAATGTTAAAACCACATTGAGATGGTCGTGGACCTAATTAACTGGGATAAACGAGGTATTACTGTAATTGAGACTCTCTTAAAAATGTCTATTTCTGACACACAGCTGACTCCGCTTCACCGTTCAAAATCTATGCTAGCTTGACCTTGTTATTGAACTAGGATCAGCTCCAGAACCTCATTACACACTTATTGAACACATATACTGTAAATACGCACCACTAACAAATGATCACTCAAAATGATTCCTGTTGGAATTGGTGTCACAATGTGGAAGTTATATATTTTTCAAAGTTTCACTTTTGCGTCTCACGGCAACTAGGGTGCATTCAAAAACTGCTGAATAAAATGTGAAATCTCAATGCTTGCGGAAAGACATTATCAGTGAAGACGTAAACGTAAAAATTGTGGGCTTTTATACATTTATTTATACAATTATTACTGATCTATGATAAATGAGATGCGTGTTCTGCGAAGAAAAACAGACTATTTTGGGAGAAAAATATTTGACCCAAAAAATCTACAATTTTTGACTTAAAATCAACAATGATTGGTTAAGCTAAGCCACATCTCTGTAGTAAACACAGGATATTCATTTCACAAACAGCATCAAAACCTATTGTGCACTTGTGATCTACAGACCCTTCACGGGAAAACCAAATCATCTCGACTTAACATGTGACACTGATTTGACATAAACAGTGGGATATATAGTACGCATGCTCAGAAAATGTCTGCATGACATGTAAACAAGCTTAAGCTTCGACTCAAACTCTCATTGAAGCAGATGGCCTACATTTGAAAACAGCATAGATGTTAAGTTATATGAATCCACTCCAGCTTCACTCCAACTGCTTTCTAATGATGATCTACGAAAGGAGCAATCAAGCTGTTTACCTCTTCATGCCATACGGCAATGCAGTCTATTGTGTGCTACTTGAATGTCCCTGATGGCAACATAATGCTCAGCTTTTATTCTGCATGATGATGTTTTCCAGGGGGTTTCAATGTACCTCCAAGCTGTATAATATTGTGGGGCATGCTATTGAAAGTTGTACTTGAAAAATATTCATCATATGAAAAGTTCCTCCTTACAAGCTTTAAACAGATGGCATCATCACATCATGATGTCAGACTGATGCATGAGCGAGTCATCTCCATCTACTGCATCTATCTAGACTGTACACTTTCATATTAGTACAAGCAGTACAGCTAATAGAAATATGGCGTTTGTTTTGGTGCCCCCAACATAAACAACAGCAAAGGGTGTTTTCCTCACAAACGTCATTCACAATGGATACAGGTGGTAACACCCAACAATAAATCGAACATGGCCACATTTATTTTACATGCATGCCCTATTTTATTGCTGCATGATCATTCTTCATAAACAACAACAACATTACAAAAGAGAAAAACAATTAAAAAAACACTGGGTTTACCTGGATGTTACGCAGAAACGGAAGAATGGTCGGTGCAGTGCAAAATCGCTATCTGCCTGTGCTGTGCAGTTCGGATGTTCTCTCCAGCAGAGCTACACTCACACACCATAAAACATGAGTCCCGACCACTGAGGGTGCATGCACTGATGACGACCATCCTCGGGGTGTTACATAACGCAGTAACTCTTCACCCACCGTCGTGTAACATGCAGACAGACACGGATGACCTCGCGTTACTGTAGACGTAATGGTAATGGTAATCGTAGTGGTTCGAACGACGGTCCGATATGTGTTTGTAAGTTTCACGTATATTCTAGACGATCCGTACTCTCCGTGGTGCTGAAAGTGAGAGGGGTCTTAGCGCCATTTCCACGACTACTGGAACATTATCGTTTCATTGCCAGTGGGTCTGACAAGTATGTAGACAACTCGTGTCGTGAATAAACCCTGTGGGCGCCCATCACCTGTCATGTGAGCCTAACTGGGGGGACAGAAGGTTCTGAACACTGGGAGGGAAATGTGACGTCACCATTGTTACCAGATGGGAGATACCGGAACCTTACATTTATCGTATTTTCAGGGAAATTATCCTACACCCGATTTGGCGTTAGTTAGGCTACAGTCAAATATATACACAGTACAGGACAGTATTGGTGATGATGCATTTTTTACCTTGAAATGACAGCGTTGCTGGATTGAAGCTGCCGCCGGCAGAACAGCGCCCACACGTGGCTGTAAAGAGGCACGCGACACAATCCACACCGCGCA
This sequence comes from Oostethus manadensis, assembly GCA_024372805.1. Classification (NCBI taxonomy): domain Eukaryota; kingdom Metazoa; phylum Chordata; class Actinopteri; order Syngnathiformes; family Syngnathidae; genus Oostethus; species Oostethus manadensis. The sequence continues at coordinate 2,032,708 of QODF01000048.1, forward strand.
GTGCAGGATGGTCCTGTTTGTGTTGGCTAATATATTGACGCAGTCAAATTATCGTCCATTATGGGATATTATTCATTATATTTATTTTCTGTTCATCTTAAATCGTCCAGTGGGTGAAGTTATCGTACAAATACGACAATTATCCTACGTCTGGCAATGCTGGATGTTGCCAAAAAACACTTGTTTTTATGCCAGATCTGGGGGGTATTCTGCCAAGCGAGTTTAGCTAGCAGTAGTGAAGGGAATTCCGGGTCGTCTTAAAGAACCAACTCCTTCGTTTCGGCTCACCACAAAGAGCCGGCTCTTTCGGCTCCCAAACGGCTCTTGAGATTGTTTTTTGTTCAAATTAATTAACAAATTAAATACTAATAACTAATGAAACATGAGTTGTTTTTATATGTTTATTATAAAAAATAATGTAAAATATAAAATTAAATACAAAAACCTAGGATTTACAATTCAACTTTTAACTATATTAAATATTTTTCAGCTTTTAATTGTTTTTTTTTTTT